>JACJUY010001857.1:110164-120323 GCA_014220935.1 Platorchestia sp. MABIK | reverse complement strand
AACCATAGAAAACCATGAATTAAGAAGTATGCTGTTTTATTTTATAATCTGACATGAAAACAAATAATGTAATGTGGATCTTTTTCTTGCTGAGTTATTTTCAAACAAAATATTAAAAAAAAACAAAATATCCACGTTTTTTTTGGCCATGGTTTTTTTTATAAAAAAAACAGGTTTTTTTTAAAAAAAAAGCACGGTTTTTTTTGAGTCACATCTCTACGCAGATACAAAGAGAACACGTCAGCACAGCTCCAGAAACAACGGGAACACGTCAGCACAGCTCCAGAAACAACGGGAACACGTCAGCACAGCTCCAGAAACAACGGGAACACGTCAGCACAGCTCCAGAAACAACGGGAACACGTCAGCACAGCTCCAGAAACAACAGGAACACGTCAGCACAGCTCCAGAAACAACGGGAACACGTCAGCACAGCTCCAGATACAACGGGAACACGTCAGCACAGCCGCAGATACAACGGGTACACGTCAGCACAGCTCCAGAAACAACGAGAACACATCAGCACAGCTCTGGGAACAAGAACACATGACGGGAACACGTCAGCCCTAAAAATGTATGCTCTCAATACCTGTGACCAGGCAAGCCAAACACCACACTACTACTGAGGATAGCAAACCTAACCACCACACAAACACGTACATCAAAGCAGCATTATTTTTTATAGCTCATAACCAATTTCACCCGGCAAGTTAAACAAAAATTGTGTGCAAACTCCTCTACAGTGTTAAAAGTATGAAAACAGTTTTTCACATTTAGTTTTCAATTTTCAATGTAAAAGCAACATACGATCAAAAATATTTGTGAAATTATACTTCATCTTTTGCTGAGGCTTGCAGTCTTCTCATTGCAAATGTTTCAACGATGCTCCAAACTTCAATTTGAGATAATGGCTCACATTAAATTTCAGTGAAGCTTGTTCTATTCTATTTTCTTAGTCACTTTCCATTACCCTAAAAGGGATAAGTAATATCTTCTCAATATAAAATTTATACTGTGACTGCAGATGAACTGAATCAAACTATGAACTGGATCATACTCCCAAAGCTGTAAAGTGTGGTGACTGAAGACTTCATCACTTAATTCATTTCTGATACAGCCCAGTGAGATCCCTGTCCTCTCACAACACACCTGAAACTGGCAGTGAGATCCCTATTCCCTTGCAGAGACCCGGCACTGGCCAGTGAAGTACCTGTCCCCTTGCACGCACCTGAAAAGGTGCACTAAGATTGCTGCCCACTTGGTCACTGCTCTTCAATAGCAGGTACACATCAGAGGGTGTGGTGCACTTCAGGGAACCTGTGTATGAAATCCATGCTGCATCCTGAAAGCCAAATAAAACCTCAACCTTACTTGGCAAAAAAAACATGCGCATTGTAAAATGGCAAATAATGTGTACACAGAATTCTTGCAATTGCAGAACTAGGTAACAGTGTCAAAACTATGCAATTTTAAAACAGTTTACTAGTCCCTTTATTCAATTCAATTACCCCTCAACCCACACCAAAAGGGAGTGCCTGATGATCAAAATAACAAGCATGACTACTACAGACAGGCAAGTTTATTGCATAAGGATTACATCAATTTAAAGTTATAAACTTTAACCAGCTGAAAGTTGCATAGCCCCAACTAAACCAACATATTACAAGTGTAACATTTTGCAAGCTAGATGCATTCAATTTATGAATTCATTTCAAAAAGAGACTCATGATAGCCATAATGTAACCTCAGAAAAAATGAACAAAAAGCCAGTAGCACAAAAATTGAAATTGTAGGTATAAGGTATAAATCATTTATGAGCAAGAGAAGTTTAGTTTAGAGAGCAGTATGAGTGATATACAAGTAACTTCAGGTATCAAAATCAACATTATGCAGAGTAAATGACCTCAATAGCAGATTTTGATAACAACATGGAATGAGTAAAAAAAAAACTCATTAGAATTTTTAGCTCGATAAGTTGAAGCCTGGTTGAATGTGAAATAACTGTACAGCTACACAATCTAAGATTTAAAGTGCAGGCATGCTAACAGACTATCCAAGAAGTAGAGAACATAAATAGTACAAACACCTTTTTTTAAAACAAAATATCTATTGCCCATAACACAGTCATAGCAGGAAATAAACTAAAAGGAAGGTAAGCAGCATCTGAAACCTAACTATGATGTGAAGAGTCTTCAGCAAATAATGCATAGAAAGTGATGTAATGGATTCAAAAGATGTACGAAAAAACTGAACAAATTGGCACCTTAGGAGCAGTCCAGTTAAGCTTAGGGAAGACAGCCCCACCAAGCCTCTTGATGGCAGACAGAATCCTGCCTGAAAACTCCTCAAGTTTTGGGGCCTGTAAAAAAGATGGAATAATTTAATTAAGAATTCACATAAAGAAATTTAACAAATAAACTAGAAAAAATTAATAAATTAGACTACTCGACCACTATTTATACAGTAAAACAAGCATTATCTAAGTGGTGGAGTCCTTAGCAATGAAATAACAGTAGCCTAGTTTAGAAATCATTGTAAGCACTACTTTTATTATAACAAATCCTACCTTAGCTCCAGCAGTATCATCCTCGGGCCAATTAAGCACTTCTTCATCCTCCGAGTCATATTCTGCAGGTTGTGTAGGGGAGGAGTGTTTGGCTGCAACTTTTTTTACTGACTGGCCACCAGTTTTCTTACTGCATTTTTTTGAACTTCTATCTTCAAAGTCAGTGGTGCTGCTGCAGCAATTTGGTGAGCTGCTGCTGGCAGAGCTGCTGCCTGAATGCTTTTCCTCAGATGGCAGGACGAGAGTACCAGGGTCCAACAGGTAGCTCAGTACATCCTCAGGTAATTCCAAGACTTCACTGAACAAAACACAAGCAAAACATAACTATTGCACTCACTTTCCGAACATCGATATTTTTGAGCTTTCAATACAAAAATTCATAAGTAAAATTCAGTTTCAGGAAATGACATTTCCATGATTTAACATGTTAACTACGGTTGCTATCCTAGTGGTCTTTCCTGCGTGATGGTTGCAATTGTCATCCACAGTATTTTGGTGTGCACCACAGTCAAGGGAGTATGGGACTAGCTCAGTGTAACTCAAAGAAACATGTAGATATAATAAAATGCGTGGGCCAAATATGGTACACACCATTGCCCACGTAAATATTTATTGTTGAAATACGTTTTGGACCAAATGTGTACCACGCCTCAGTGGTGCATAGTTTCCCTAATACGTGTGCTGCAATGAGCAATGACTGCGTGACTTGATGGTACAACTTTGGTACACGTATCTAAGATAAACTCAGTATTTTATGTCAACATTTGATGTTATTACACAAATTTACATTATTTCTGACATGATTGTATCATAAATTAATTATAAATACATTTATTTTCAGCCATGGATGCTGCAACCTTTCATGAAAAAAAAGCCCTGCAGTAGTTGGAGATGATTCTTATAACAGTGAATACTTCCCTGATGAATTCTGCTCATAGTCAGATGACCTATCGGAAGGAGACGCTGAAAATATGTTGGTCAATGAAAGTTTTCAAAATGAAATGAACCATGAGACACTAGAGTTGCAAATAATAAGAAATCTGCATCACCACAATTGTTTCTATTCACTGGCAAAGAAGAAATGTGCTTAGAGCCAATAATAGTTGCAAGATTGGAAAATTTTGACAATTGATACCTACAACTTATTCATATCTGATGATGTGATTTTTGATTCATGCCTAGTATCAAAAGTTTTTCCTGCAATGGAGAGAAATTTCTTTTGTTACAAATGGCTGTTTTCATTGTGATTTTTTATTTATACTTGAATGTTTTTCAATCAAAGACCTAATTGTAACTATTTTAAAATTATTTCAACCTTCATACATTTGTGAAGATAGTTGTGTAAATTTAACAAAATACAAAGGTTTAATGTTGATTTTAAAAATTAGGGAAAAATGAGCAGTGGTACACATACGTACCAACACGTACATCAGAAATGCACCTAGTGGTACATATATTTACCAACACGAAGTGAACGTGTTAAATGCTCACTGCTTCAACACTACTTTAAATCAATAAAATTTCCAGTTAGAAACTCCTGACAAGCAATCACTACTCTCAACACTGAACTCAAACACAACTTTTGCAAATAGCAAATACTTGTTATACATGTTAAAATATATGTTATATACTGTATACATTTCACAAATGTTCCCAAACCCAATTTTAACCGGGGGTTGTGTTGCTACTTTTATAGCACAGCCTTCATGCCTCTTTTTACTTGAATAATCTTTATTTTTATTTTCTGTTTGATATTAGCCTAATTGTACATTATCATTCTTTTCAGTTGGTGAATCCTTTGCCATCTGAACGAGGCTGTCAAAATTCAGGCGTTTCTTCCCACCAGTGGCAGTGGCTTTGAGAGCTCTCTCAGTATCATGAATTTTAGACCTGACTGAGGGAGGCAAGGACTCCAGGAAATGCTGTCTAAGCTCCATGGCACACTCCTTCTGATCATCAGGATATGCCAGCTCAGCAATTTCAATTAGTCTCATTCCATTGACAGGGTTGTCTTGGATGAGGACTCTGAAGATGAAATCACAATTTCCTCAACTTTAACTGGCCTTTTAACCTTCTTTACTGCCAACTTCCCCAATCTCTTCTTGAGAACCTCCCCATCTGCACATGCCAATGCACAAGACTTGGCCTGCTTCTGATCACTTGCTGTGGAGAACTTAGAAGAAAGGACTTCATCCGAGGTTGCGGAACTTGACCTCAGAGGATCCCCCTCGGTTGGCTGCTCAGGATCACTAGGCAAGATGTGAGTACATCGGTCTTCCACCGAACTCCTGGTCCAATACCGATCAGAGGCAATTGTCTCCAAGGTTGCATACCATTGCCGGTATGTGAGACACTGGTCTGGCTGCTCAACATTGGTGAGCAGCAAAGCCTCAGCACGAGCAACAAGTTTTTGCAGATGATTTGCTGCTCTTTCACTTCTCTGCTGTACAGCCAGGAAACCACCACCCAGCCACCGAGGAAAGAGTGTTCAACGCAACTCATCCAATACTGGGAGCAGAGTTGGGTTGACATTGTACCCAAGTTGGTGATTGATTAGGTTGGCTCTAACTTGAGGGTGGGCAAATTGAAGCAATAAACTTTGAATTTTCAATACTTCAGTGAAGATACAATCAGCTGCCACTGAAGCTGCGTCCTGCTGGGCTGGGTAATCCAACAGCCCAAGTGCTGGACCAACTGAGGGACAAAGCTCCGCAGGGACTGAGAAGCCATCTTCCACCACCGAAGCCGCCATGTCCAGCCCCACATCACCACTCTGTCCACGCCCCATAGACACCTACTAACAGTGTACCCCGTGTATTATAGTACAAAGATATTGAGCTGTGTAGTAACTATAAAGGTAAGCATGAAAGGAGTGGCAATCCCGTCGGAGATGCCAATGTTGCCGTTTGTCTCCCGCAGGTGAGATAAACTCGTTATCTGCTTGTTACTAAATGGCAACTAATTTAGGAAAATAAAACTCTTCTAATTGATAATTTGCTATTGGAAAAATAGTGATACAAATGAAAATGTAATGGACAATAATGATTTGTTGATGAAATAGGGACACTGAGGAATGGAATGGAGCAATAAATGGAACTAAAAATGGACCCATAAATGGAGCATGGACAGGTGGGACAGAGACACAGTGCAACTGGAGCTTCACTATTATCTAGAATTTTCACTGTTCCCTTTACCAATTTTACTGTTGGTTATAAATTTAACTACTCTAAAATATTAGTAAAGACTAAGGAAATGCTAGATAATAGTGAAGCTCCAGTTGCACTGTGTCTCTGTCCCACCTGTCCATGCTCCATTTATGGGTCCATTTTTAGTTCCATTTATTGCTCCATTCCATTCCTCAGTGTCCCTATTTCATCAACAAATCATTATAGTCCATTACATTTTCATTTGTATCACTATTTTTCCAATAGCCAATTATCAATTAGAAGAGTTTTATTTTCCTAAATTAGTTGCCATTTAGTAACAAGCAGATAACGAGTTTATCTCACCTGCGGGAGACAAACGGCAACACAATGATCAGATTTCAATAAAATTATAAAATGTTGAGCCAGCCAATTGTATTCAAGTAATTTGTCGAATGGCTAATTTCAAATGTTCTGTTGAATTTTTCTTCATAGAAATTTTTTGCATCAATGCTTTTTAAGTTCAGGAAATTACACTCTCCAGAGCAGATCATGAGCCAGGCCAAAAGAAACACAGTATCAATAAAAACTCATTTCCTTAGAAGCAGGCCTACCATAAATGTATGCATTTCTAACAGGTAACCTGCACAAAGAATGAATCAGCCCACTAAGACCATAAATTTAATATTATTTGAAATAGTGCTTTCAATCAGAGATATAATAATCCTCTATGCAATAGAAGTTAAAAATGAACAACAGGAGCAATTCAGAGCTACAATTTAGAAACTGAAAGTAGCAGAACAACATCAGGTTACTTCTTTTATGCACAGCTAAGCAGGTATCAGCCATATTCCCAGCAACAAGAGGCAGAAGATGGAAATTGCTGCTTAACACATTCACCACCTTTCCACGGGTGTTATTATTGGTTGCTTTGATTAAGTTGCAAGTAGCAGAACAGGAAAATTGACTCAAGTACTCAAACATATTTTCATTTGTCCTAAACAATATGAAAAATATAACTGTACGAGGACATTTCACTTTGTATAAGTTATTTTTAAAAAGGTCCCAAAACAGATTAAATTTTCATTCATTTATACTGGTAAATGAATAAACAATTTGCCTGTTAGTATAAATATGGCCTAATACATGGGGGAACAAATCAATCAAAACAATCTAAATGAAGGATGCATAACAATTAGAATAGAAAACCTAGACTTTAACCAACTGAATCATAAAAATCCTTAGCTTTTATTTACAAATGCTATAAGAGCCGAGTTTGAAGAATTTTTAAAAAATGCTCACAAATCAGGTAAAACCCACAAGTTTATCTCTAAAGCTACACCTAAAAAATACGTTTATCACAAGTCTACTATAAAGAACATGCTGCAATCAGCAAACACAGCCATTATTACTAAAATTATTAATTATTCAATAAATGACTGATATAAAATAAATAATGAAAATATTCAAAAATAATGGTAGGTTTTTATTTTATGTGTATAATTTTTGATTACCAGACTAAAATGAATTCACTAATGAATTGCAGAACAAGAATTCACATACTCATTATAGAGCAGAAATTAAAATAGCATAAAAGCATAACCAGATCACTTCAGTGAATGCTAAAAATACCAGATTTTGATTACCATGGGCTTACCTTGAGATAGTGCATTTTTCAAATTTAGGATACCAATTGGCAAAATCACAGTTTGACACATCTTCAACACTGATCTTGAAATCTTCAGTATCCATCTTGACAAAGATATAATCTATACAGTGAGGGTACTTCTTTTCTCTTGAATACTGTAGAATTTAACTCTAAAATAGACTCTAAGTTCAAGGAACAAAATATATATTCAATTATGTAAACATTGCTATGTATAACTCATTAATCCCATGCATATACCAAGAAACAGGCAAGATTTATTCAATACACAATTGACGTACATTTTTACAGCACCCTGCCCATACACCTATTCCTCGGTTTTACGGATCATGTTTTAGAGGATTTTGAATTCTACGAACAAATTCTTGAGCTACCAATTTTATTTGAAAATTGCACGCACTACTGATAAAGTCCATTAGTTCCAACACTGACCGCTAGGTGGCGGGCAATTGCCTTGTTGACAATACTATTTCAACACAGGCATCGGATTGCTCCCAATTTGTTCTGAGTTGTGTTTGATTTCTTGAACCAGTGATATATATTCCGTTCCGTATACCTATGTGTCGGATGCTTTGGACAATCGGGACTACCGAACAGGGGTTCCCCCTTTTTGTCCGTAAAACCAAGGTATGAGTGTATATTCCCACTGCATTTTCACCTAAATAATTTCAACATTGTACTTTTTTGTACAGTCCTCTTTTGTCTCACTCAGTTTTCAGTATGTAAATTTCACACTCTAACTGCATGAAGGACTAACTCTTGATAACATTTCTTTTTGCTTCCTGAAACCATTCTGTTCCTCTCGCTGGACTTAAACTTGAAGATGAAGGCTGACAGCATCGGGGCCTTGTAACGGCCTAAAATTCCCTCCGCAACACTCACAATATTAACAAAGAGTTCAGCACCTGTGTACCAGACTTGTCCAATAAACTACTCAGGATCCACCAATCCTTGTCACATTCTGCTATTGGACAGCATCACTGGGATAACCAGTACGTCAAAACACCATCACCAAGCATGGTAGTCATTACAGCCCACTCAACATGACTGGCTCCTTCCAGTCACTGTCTCTTACTCCAGGCACGTACAAAAAAAATATTCATAGCTTCAATGATACTTAAATTACACTTGATCCAATCCAGCAAGACAGCACATACCACCATTATCTTCAGAACATCTGGTATACCACTCATTTTCTTCATAATGCTCTAACACAACATTCATGAAACTCTCTCTCTCTTGCTCATACTTACTACATTCCAGTACAAAATGTTCAGTTGTTTCTTCCACTTATCACACTGCCAATCTAATCTATTATTACTCTCATTCTATCTCCATGTACGTCTATTCACGTTCATGCCTTACACCTCACAGCAAACAAAAGTTGGCTCCCAAAACTACTATCATAGAACATCTCACACTCAAGTACTTCCTTTTGAATATTCCTGATTAGTGTGGGCTTTTGCGTCATGCTAAGCATCCATTTATTCAATCCAAACTCTTTTGTTTGCCTCCCAATCTCTTTTTTCTACTTCTAAAAGTCCCATTCTGGTGCTTCACCTCTAATATTCATTAACATCCAGTCATCCGCAGGTCTCCCAATTCTAACACGAGTAATCTTTGGCATACTCAATTTTCTTGCATGCTCCCAACATATTTTCTCCCAATAGCTTCCACTCAGATTCTATTTAAAAACTTGCTTTACCCATCTGCTATTCTGCATTCTCTCAATTCTCACCTCATAATTCAGCACAGCTTTTATCATTCATCCTGAGAATAGGCTCCACCCTAGGTTACCTCTAATAGCTTCTGTAGCTGTCAATTTGGAGCACCCAATGCTAAACGTCCTACCTCATTTCGTATCACATCCAGCTTTTCAAGATCACTTCCATTCCAGGCAAGCGCACTCATACCATACATGACACTAGGTACAGCAACAAAGTTCCCCATTCCTCTCACATATTCATACTTGTTTGCTCTGTATCTGGCCACACTACTTAATTCTCCACTCCACTGCATTGCTTTTGCCACTTTTCATTCTTATTTCTGTGCATCTATCGTAACTTATCATATAATCTAGATATTTGTATTCTTTTGTTCTATCTATTCTGATTTTTCCAATACTCCACAGTGTAGGCGTGGCCCCAAATATGTTTCTTTTTTCATCTGTAATATCCAGCATGCATCAGTCTGCATACATTCTGTTTTCTCCTGCCTTTACCAGTGTTTCTTAATATTAAATATAGAGATATAAGTTTAAATGTGTTTTTAAGTGTTCACTGGTTGTTTTGTGTTCTAGATTTTGCTGTGTTTTGTGTTTCAATAGTTTCTTATTGCACTGTCTTTCTTTTGCTTTCAGTCACTCAGATTTACGGTAAAACTAGTTTAATTATTTCTTGGCAGAGCTGTTTTTCACCTTATAAAACCAAGTGTTGATCTGGTGAGTGTTGCTTCATTGTACAGTTTGCTTGCTTGTATATATTTTTGTGTTGCTCTAGGCTAAGATTTACTTTATGTTGAGCATGATGTTTTCTTTTGGCATATTGGTTCTTTCATTTCTTTTTTGTTGAAAGATTAAGTTTTTCAGTTTTGCTGAATTTCAAGAAGATTTCTGTTATAATATTTTTCCTGAGTTACAGTTTTGAATTTGTTGTTGAATGATTTTATTTGAGTTTGATTTTGTTCAGATTCATTTCCTAGTCCATTTTTTTCAGCTGCTTTGTTTCATTTTTAGTCAGTGCATTTACTTTATTTAGCATGAATTCATTTTTCAGCATGGTTTAT
>JACJUY010001857.1:58778-105920 GCA_014220935.1 Platorchestia sp. MABIK | reverse complement strand
GAACACTTAAAAACACATTTAAACTTATATCTCTATATTTAATATTAAGAAACACTGGAAAAGGCAGGAAAAGACAGAATGTATGCAGACTGATGCATGCTGGATTTTACAGATAAAAAAAGAAACATATTTGGGGCCACGCCTACAATTTCATCATGGTATTTTGTGTAAATTGCTTTGATTTGGTTTCATACTGCGAGACAACTCTCTAGGAAATCCCAACATTGCACGTTGTTTTGATACTAGCAATTGAGGAGTGGATATTAACTTCTGTTATTCTGTTCTTTTTCAAGTAATGATAACCAGAAAAAATCTTTTAAAGGATGCCAGGGAAAGAATAATTAAGAAACACAAAAAAGGATTAAGTTACCGTATAATATCTAGCCAGCTGAATATTTCAATATCCACCATTGGAGCCATTATGCGGAAGTGGAAAAATTGTAAAATAACTCGTGACCACCAAAGAACTAGCAGGCCACAGAAAATTCATCAAACTTCTGGAAGATGAATAGTTTGGAAAGTGAAACAGAATTTTTTTTATCTTGTGGAGAGATTCAGGAAGATTCAAAACTTTTACATAAGGTAATTTTATAAATTTGCCTATTAAATTTTTATTTCTTAATTTTTTCTATTTTCCTCATAGCATTAAAGAATAAGGCTTTTTTCTAGTGTTCTGACCAAATTTCACTTCAATTTCACAAAAGTTTCATAATATGCAATATGTTCAAAAGATCTGCATGTCACTGTATCTGTGTTGTAGTTTCCCTGTCAAACATTAAACGGCAGGACTGTAGTTGAAGACGGAGCGTAAAGTACGCTAGGAAATGACTATTATGTAAACGACTTGAAGTTTGAGGTTGCTCAAAATGGCGGTATTCAGAAAATGGTAAGGATGTGTTCCATAGAGAAAGTAAGTTTTGGATTCATAAATAGAAAGTATCATAAGGTGATGCACATCTCTGAACATTGTGAATATTTATTCAATACATAACTTTTCTCTTTCAGAGCCCTTGGTGTAGAAGAGAGAAATCATGCCCATGAAGGCGCTGTTTGGCTTTTATACATAATTCAAGCCTTTGCATACATAAAAAACCGTACTTAAATCTTATGGTGAGATAACATGAAACGTCTATGTTCCTGCTAATGTTTAAATCGAATGATAGTGGTATTCTGAATAATATCGTCGTATTTCAACTTCGAATGTTTGAATTAATTTTGGGATCTTGTTTACAATAGCCTAATGCCTGGTGTTAATAGTGAGGAATTAGAATTATTATTTGTGCACAGTTGGCATTCATTATGACTCTTAACTATTTATTACGTTAAAAAAGAACCAATTAACTGTCGTATCATAATAAGAATGTGACTCTTGTGCCCATCAAGGTCCGGTTTTGGAGGCATATTCCGCATGATGGATGAATTCATGAAGCCCTTCATGACTGACGACTTCCTCAGACCTGGTGACCACTTTGTCAGATCTGATGATGACGCACCAACAGGTGAGAAACTTCCTGCATTGATGTTGACTCTTCAAATGCTTTTGAGTAGCTTGATGCTTTGGATTGCATCGGTGGTTGGGGGAATGAGAGGGTGTGGTCCCTCCTGTTTCTGAGATGATACCGAGCCATTTTGTGTTTGTTAGAATTGAGCAGAAGGACAGATGATTGAGATGATGGATCACTTGAGTGGTAGAAATGAACTATCTGTATAAAGATTGTTTAATTTTTTCTCAAAGGTATTATCCTAAATGATTACGATTGTCAATTTGTGCATGCCTTGTTTGTATAGGGAAGAGTAAGCATTGTTAACAAGTTATACCGAGTCCATGACTTGGTCTCTATGTGTATGTTGTGAAGTATATTAGGGATTGTTGAAACAAGTGGATTGTGTATGGGAACTATGTTAAAAGAGTACATAGTTTAACTTTTCAAGGGACCAAGTCTGATTTGTTTCAGGCTAAAAAGCAATACGTCCTAATGTTTTCAGCCTTGGCAGAGTTTGAGGATGGACAGTGTATACTCACGTTGATAGATAACATATGTGAAGTTGGAGGTTGGTTGTTGTCACCAACGATGAATTTCATGTTTAAAGTAAAGCATCTGCATTATATTAGTATTTAAAATAATATGAAAGGCGAGTTTGCCTTGTGTGTGTCGTATGATCAATTTGATAGCTGATCAAAGTAAATTTGGATGATTTAAGTGAGGCGAATGAGTGTAGATATTACACTCATTCGAGTTGATGGCTCTACATTTGATGCGACTATTTCGTTTTTGGGAATTAGCACTACCAGGGGCAACGATATGAGGCTTTGAGGTAGAGGCTTTTCTTTTGTTGAAGCAAAATAGGTTTTTCCTTGGTTACGGACCATCTTTATTGGTTCTCCACTGACCTCTTTTTTCAGCTCCTATTAATTTCGCCTTCACCTTAACACCTTGTCTCATAAACTTCCTTTCTAACTTGTTTCAATGCTCGGAGGATCTTGGTAACAATACACCTCTTGCATAGACTCCTCATTCCCTTAATTCCATTTTAAATGATGCTTGCCTCCTTAAACTCTTTGAAACACCTTTGTTGTGATTAGGGAGCCTTAACTTGACCCATCAAATCTTATCTGTATATTGACCTTGCACCACCCAATGAAGACGTAGTGAGAGGAGGGTGAGCAGCTGATCGACCCATTCATTCATCTCTATTTTGTAGGTATGAATGTTAGTGTTTTCAGATGCCTGTCACAAGCATGCTTGACAAATCACAAGCCGAACTCAAGATATGGTAATTAGTCATTGACAGATTCAAATTTTGTTGTACAAGAAAACAAACAAATTCCATTACAAACATACTGGAATTCTAGAACAGATTGACATTGAAATCAAGTCAAGTGATATTTGTATTGACTGGAGCTCAAGGCTCTGATGAGCTATTAATCAGCAGAATTTTATCCAGAGGAATCTAGTACATTCTTGGTAGCTTGCTAGCTCAGGGGCATTTGCGTTGCAGATTTTGGTTTCCTGTTTTCAAATTTATTCTAATAGGTTAATGCATTTCTCATGTTTACCACTTTTAACTATTGACATTGCCGATGTATTTTATTCATTTAAGAAATTACAGGGTTTAATGGCTCCGTTAGGAAAATGGAGGTTCTGGTGAGTATTAAACAGTCAAATAATGATGAATAAATGTTCTGGTGCTAAGAATGCTTGGTAAATGCATGTGTGATTCAATGAAGACAGCTTTATTTAGTAATGCCTTTCATGCATCATAATGGAATGAAGGTTGTGTGTACATCACTACCACAAAGGCATACCAAGGATGGGGTTTTAAAATACGGAACATACAATAGTCCTAAAGGATGTTGTGAAGGGTCTTGAAGTGCGGAGGTCTCAATATGAGGTCTCAAAAGTTTTTTGAGTGAAATTGTTGCGACCAATTTTAATGAATGTTGTTTTTCAGTGATTGAGAGCTGGAGAGCACAAAAAAATTGAGTGGGGAAATGATTCGTAAGAAGTAATAATCGAAGAATGAGAATATCCAGCCAAATGGAAGCCCTCTATGCCGGATGTCCCACAAAAATGTCCACAATTTTTTTATTGATTATATCTCCGCTTTAAATTAAAATATTTGAATTATCTTTTTTCACAATATCGTAAATTTTGTTTCCTTTTCGAATAATTCAAGTTTTTAAAAATCGGTTGAATAACCACTTTACAATGATCAATTTACTGAACGGGGTAGAAAAACTAAATGTTCAAAGGAAAATTTTTTAAAACAATATTGATATTCTTCCTTGTTTTGTACTTCCCAAAAAACCGAGCAAACAAAAATTTGAAAGAGTAACAAATAAAAACGTATAAATAAATAAAACGTAAAAACGTATAAATAAATAAAATAATTTAGTATCCTTCGACATACCCTCCATTTCTCTCAAGGCAAGTATTACTTCTAGCCACCATTGAACGAAGAGTTTTGCGCATTATTTCACCGTTTTCTTTCAGTTCTTGAAAAACTGTTATTGAAAACACTTGAAACCTTTCAGAGGGTTGAAATACTTGGTGGTATGTAGGATACATCATTGTGAAATGATTTTTAACAGTAGGTATTGGGAAATGAAGAAAAACACCCGTGTTGTTTTTAAAACTTTTCCTTTCAACAATCCCCTCAGGGGGATACAACTATTGTATCTATGGGAATTAGCGCTCCCAATGGGACGATGTGAGGGCCTGAGCTAAAGGTTAGGTAGGCCTTCTTTTTGTTAAAATCACATAGGTTTTTGTTTTTTTATGGACCAACTTTTTTTCGGTTCACTGCTGTCCTGTTTTTTCAACACCTGCTTTCTTCTTCAACTTTGATCTTGTTTCATGAACTTCTTTCTCGTCTTACTGTTTCTATGACCTTTCTGCATAGATTCCACGTTCCCTTAACTCCATACTAAATGGTGCCTTCTTCCTTCCTCTCTTTGGATCTCATTTGTTCAGGATAGGGAGGCTTAAACTAACTAATAATCTAATAATAATCTAATCCTTTCAACAATTTGTTTGCTACCTCTTTCAGTAAATTTATCACTGTAAAGTGGTTATTACATCGATTTTCAAAAACTTGATTTATTCGAAAAGGAAACAAAATTTACTACATTGTGAAAAAGACAATTCAAATATGTTGATTTAAAGCGGAGAAATAATAAATTGAAAAGTTGGGGACATTTTTGTGGGACACCCAGGATATGATACGAGAAGGAATTTTTTAATAATGCAGTACCGACACAATGTGTGCATGAACAGGCAGCTCTTTGTTAAAACAGAGAGGATTAGAAGGGCGAGGAAGTTGTGCTAGCTGTACACCGACGCAAGGGTGTTAATCTGTATGAGCGCTGAGCATGACAAATGTTGCCAGCAAATGCAGAAGTGTTTGCTAACCACCATGAGGAGCAGCGAACGAATGTTTGTAAATCGGATTAGGTTTTGATACCACTTGCCATTTACCTTGAGGAAACTGGGTGCTGCAAAGAAGCAACAACTGCAGCTGCGGGACGACAAATCATTTGGTGGGGTGACTGTAGGGGTGTAGCGCAGCACATGCCACAGAAATGTAGGGAGCCTTCTACCTTGGGGAACTTGAGTTGTGCGCGTGTCGTAACTGATTTAGCTAGGTGATCTAAGGAGGTCGTGATGAGGCATGTTATCAGTTATTTCTACTGCAGGACAATTGTTATAATGATAAGCTGGCACTGCACGATATACGCGGACATTTGCTTTATTAGCAAGACTGGTTGGATGTTGTACAAAGTTTGTTAGAACAGCTTTAGTTCTTCCTCTCCAGCCTCGTTACATCCCATACCCCTGCACGCATAAAACTGTGTGGGACCAGCGGGCCGATGCCCGTCACTTAGTAACACTCACACTCCTTACGCTGTGAAAGTAGGGCCCTGTACTCAAAGCGTTCTTTGAGTGAGGGCAGTCTTCATTAAAAGGCTTCCATAGGCCACGAAGAAATCTCAAATCTTGAGTGCATGCGCATTATTTTCTCTTGTACGTGTCTCAATGAAGTGTAATGTTTCCTGCCCTCGACAGGCGCGGAGCTTCAGCCTCAAGCCCCCAGAGAAGCATTGCTCAAACAAGACCAGGACTTGGACAAACGGTCAGTGCTCGCGTTCTCGTGCTGTTCTTGATATCCAGACGAGAGCGAGTGAATTTAATTTGCTCGTTTGTGGTTGATATTATCGCTGTGTATCAGACGGTGACGTAGCTGTGGCCACGTCCATGAGCTATTATGGAGCTGCAGCATACAGTGACCGGCGATCAGGGTTTAGCCATCCTTGATGATAGTAGTGTTGTTCGGTGTAACAATGCCTTTTTTTCAGAGCAAAGTGTATCAGCATAAGCCTAATTTATATATAAATGATAGTTCTCGTATGAATTTCAATGGTGGTTGACAGAAGTAAGGAAATGAGAGAATTTTAGCATGGGTAAATGATAGGATGGCATCAGCGTGGCGAGTCAAATAGAGAATTCCTTTTTTTCCGAGCTACTCATAAACGGTTAATAGAATTAGCTAAAAAATTAAGGGAGATGGCTACTGTCGAGTCAAACAACGCTCATGAAACCAATCATCGTCAAGAGTGAACGAAGAGGGCACTGAAGGTCGAAATCACCCAAAACCGTCATCAGAGTGTCAAAGATGCCGCCAATGGCATGAGAATGTTCTTGAGTTTAGTGAGAAAAACGGTAAGATCTAGGTGCTCGGAGAAAAGTTACTAGAAAGAAGATGGCACAGGTTAACGGAAAGAGCGCGTAAACTAGGCTAAAGAATTCGATATTTTAGATTGATTTTGACGGTGATTCGTAATTTCGTCAAATGAGAGTAATTTCTGCCATCATTAAAATTTGAAACAAGTTTATGTTTGGAGACGCCAAATTTCTGCTGGCAAAGCTAAACGTCTGGAGACGACCATTGAACACGGGTGGAAGAATTATTGTAGTATAATTTTGAGGGTGGCCTTTGCATGGAACAGCTTTGTGCTACATTCCAAGTACTAAAAGGGTTCAACTCTTAACGTTATCTGACTAACTTCAAGTGTGAATGCGTGATAACGCGTGATGAAATCATGATGAGGTACGAAAAATTCATGTGGGACGTTAGGACCCATTTCTTCACGCTCCTAGAACTCTAAAGTCCTCCGTAGTTGTGTGAGCTACGAAATATTTTCACATTGGGACTATCTTCCTGGTTCACTAGTAAACACCAATGTACATGATTTTCATGTACAATGTACATGATTCATGACTTGAGAAAACTTATTTGTAGTGGCAAATTTAACTGAACATCTTACTCTTTCTATTATCCTTGTTAATTCTTATTAATCTGTCCACTAGAAAAATTGTTGCCTTATCATTCTCAGCTTTTAGAGTAAACAATTTTCCCACAGTGAAAGAACCCCGTAGAAGGTGCTTGCTCTGATTATTGACAGTGAACGATAGCACTGGAGAACACATTGCTTGTTGAGTTAGATCTGACTGTTGTTAAATAATTTTTGAATGCTGAATCCAAAACTGATCTCAGTTTTCTCTATCACGTCAAGTTTTTGAACTGTATGATTTTCATTTTCTTAAACAAATTTGCAAAATGCTGTACATGAGAGTTGCAGTGCTTGTTTCATAAAAAGTGTTGCTTATTTGACATACAACGATAAATGAAGGTAATAGACATGAATGGATTGTTTGTTTAGTATAATCATGTTTTTACAAAGGATGAGGCTATAGTTTTGTAAAGTTTGTGGTAAAAATTTGCGCTTGTAGCTTTTTCTTGAGTGTTCAAGTTGAGGATTGTCGCGTTTGATGCGCCAACAATAGTCAGCCATCATATGAACATCCCATCTACCCTGGTAACGTTCTTCCATAACCTGCAAATCTTGGTGAAATTGCTCACCTTTCTCGTCGCTAGCAGCACCAAAATTTTCTGGAAAGCTGCGAAATGAAGATGACGATGCAAAACATGTAATTTGATACTTACGTTGTGACCGAGCGCTTTGAAGTTTTCCGATAATTTCTGTGTAATAAATTGCACTTGTTTTTCCAAGAAAGCTCTTGATGACGTCTTTGAATGATAGCCAAGCATTTTTTTCATGGTCTGACATAGTACCGATGAACTGTTCGTCTTTGATGAGCCCTGTCTAATTTGTGGACCATCAAACACACCGGCCTTGATTTTTTTCGATTGACAGTCAAGGAAATGCCGAGATGATGTACTGCACTTCGAACAATCGCGATCAGTTGCCATTGCCTTCATAAATGGTTTCATGAGACCTAATTTTATGTGCAGAGGAGGGAATATTGTATTCTCAACAAGTGGCTCATGTACTATGTTAGGATCTCAAAGTTTAAGATCAGATTTCCGATGCCAATTCATCTCAACCCAATGCTTCTCTCGATCTCTGCTATCCCACACACAGAGAAAGCAGGGACACTTTGTGTATCCACATTGCTGACCAAGAAGGAAAGACACCATCTTATGGTCAACACAAATTATCTAATTATGTTTTTCAAATTGCAATAACTCAGTAACTCACTTTACATCTCCATATTTTTCTTGAAGACACATCAAATGCCCAATAGGGACTGTACCAAACAGATTACCATTGTGTAGAAGGACGCCCTTCAAGCTCCGCTTTGAGTTATCAGTAAAAACCATAACAAATCCTGCTAACTCCTACTATCCTAGCTCTCTGTTATCAGAAATTGCCAGCACTTACAGATCTATTGGCAAGTTTTAAGTAATCAGCTGGTTTTATTACTGCTAACCAGTGAAATTTTGCTTATTGGGTGGGTAAGCAGTGGAGAAAGAACTAGACGTGCTAGAAAAAAAGACAATCTACAGATTTGGAATCAACATGCCAATTTTAGTCTACATTAGCCTAAAAATCAAACTCGACAGAAAATTGTTTTCAAATTGCTCCTCAGTGTAATATTTTACATTTTGTTCTATAACAGTATTGCTTCAATTTAGTTCATGGTATTGAATATTCTCCCCCTCAGGAGGCATAGGATAGGCAATAGGTTTAAGTTTGTCTTTCCTGTGCTGGGGGGGGGGGTTGGTGCTTTGGGGGCGATACTTTTGGGTTTCCTCAGCTCTGGACTTCAATCATTCGTGCCCGCTTTGCCCCCTTCTGTTTTTATATATTTTTTTCTTTCTATCTCACTGTTTCTGTGCGCAAAGTATCTAATGTGGTAACACAGTGCAAAAGTTCTCCATTTTTCTTCCCAGGGGGAATATTTGAGGTCCCGAGTAAAGGTTAGTTAGGCCTCTCTTTTGTTGAAATAGAATAGGTTTTTTGTTTTGAAATAAACTATCTTTTTTTTTTTTTGGTTCACTGCAGTCTTGTTTTTAAGCCTCTACTACTTTCTTCTTCAACTTTTATCTTGTTTCATTAACGTTTTTTTCTCAACTCGCTGTTTCTATGCACCTTGTGCAAACTTCGTGCATGCAGCTTGTGCATAGATTCCGCGTCCCCTAACTCCATACAAGTGGTGTCTTCCTCTCTTTGGAACGTCTTTGTTGTGGTAAGGGAGGCGTAAACTAACATCTATTCTAACCTAATCCCCGTTTTCCTGAGCTCAGATTAAATGGCCCTTTCATTTTCCTTTGTGAAAATATCTTTGCAGTATAAACGGAGCATTAAACTAACTTTTATACTACTTTATTATTCTCTTTATTTGCTAGTGGCTAATGTTAAATACGCCGAACTTTGAGTTTAGACAGGCATCACTGGCGTCCACTGTCTGAAGCCCCTCTATACCCAAGCTTTAATAGGGAAATGCAAATTCTGCTCATTATTATGCAGTTACTTGAATCAATACACTTGTATAGCCTACTGCGTGCGTGTAACCAAATGTGCGGGTGGGGGTCAGTGAGCTGGGAAGGATGTACTGAACTGAGGCGGCGTGTGGTGTGTGCAGGCCGCCGCAAGACCTGCAGGAGCTGCTGAAGGAGGGACCGGGCTACAGCGCTGGAGGCCCTCATGACGGGCAGGCGCAGCCCGCTCTCCAGTCCCCCGCCCTGCGCAGCAACTTCACCTCCACTTCCATCAGCAGGACTGTCAGGCCTGACGGGGTGAGGCTTGCCAAATGGAAACTTTGTTACGCATGCTGTGTGCGTCTATTGATTTCATTCGAAATTCGTAGTGCTTTTGAAATAGCTTAGTCACAGCTCTAGCAGAAAACGGAAATTACGAAAAGTAGGCTCTTGTATCTCCGGCTCTCAAAACCTGGTAATTTCACGGCACGCGAGTATATGAAGTACAAGTGTATAGAAGTGAAATACGTCGCGAAGAATGTGTGCGAATCTCAAATTTAACTAATGTCTTGGTTAACATTATACTGGAGAAACGGTGAAGCTTAGTCTGCTGTTATAAGGACGAGCGCTGGGATTGACTGACAGCCGATAAAGCGAGACCTGAGAAAAATGGTTCCATCTGTCATTCATTTGTGTGGGACTAACCGCACAAATTTTTTTATTTAGCTTTATGGGTGCCTGGCTCAAAAAGAACAGAAAATATTTGTGTGCGAGTGTTCGTCAGTATCGTTGAAAAGGGGAGAAATCGCATTCGTTTTTCGAAATGTCTTTTTGTATGTCGAAATGTTGAAAAAGTGGTACAGTTTTACTCTTTTATGTAAATACTGCTGGTAGGGGAAAATAAAGTGAGAATTCAAGAGACAATAGTATCCAAATCGTTTGACTTGTAAAGAAAAAGATCAAGTGGTGTATGCAAAGGAATTCACGATGGTAGAATTGACGAGACGTTAGACTTTAATCAATGCTAGGATGCATGGAGTGGATGAAGGGCTGGACGATGGAGGTTTTAAGAGCAAGAAAACCAACGTGATTAGCAAACATCTGTTATCGAGTGGCTTATGATTTCCTAAGACTGAGCTAGAGCCATCTTATTATGCTTTGAGATTCTTTTTTGGGGGCTTGATTTGGGGACTGTGGGGACGCACTCCGGAGTTAAATCTGTCTAGTTTCACCCTCTAAATATGACAGGATTTTAATATTTTATAGTTTTAAATCGGATGATGTAGGAACAATACTCCCAAGACCACTTTTCTGATCAATGATCAATGTACACCGACGGAAGAAGTCCTCGCCTTCATGTAAACTTTGACTTTGAGCTTGCTTTCTCCGGCGAACATGATTCTGTTCTTTGAGCCTCTTTTTTTCTCATGCAAACACCATTTTATATTTAATATGAAATGTGATTTTACTGTCATTTTTTGTTTTTATTTGCAAGTTAAATTCATCTTGATCTCAGAACGCTTGTCTCACAATCATGGTCGATCAAAATACTGCTCAAAAACGGCTTTGTCTCTACTCAATTTTTTCCCTTCACGAGCCTTGCATTCCATACACAACAAAACATCCGATGTTCTGGTTACCAGCCCTCACTTACCGTTATGCAGTATTTAAATGTATTGTATCTAACAAAAAATGTATGCCAAAAGTTAGATTTAGAATAATTTTCAAAAAACATATTTTAGCGCTACATTACAAAATTGTGTATTCAAATATGGTCTATGGTATAATAATTTAACACTAAAAAAGCCGTCCGGTCATTTTGACCGGAATTCAAAATTTACGAATTTATTACGCGGCAATTATTTGATGCTATGTGTCAAAATTTTTTGACTGAATAATATGGTGTAATGTATAATTCTGTAAAATATTAGGCTTCTACAAGTAATTTATTACACTCAAGCTAGGCATCATACCTAGAAAGGCCGTCCGGTCAAAATGACCGGACGTGCAGTATTACAGGATAGCGAGCCCATACGAGATGTAAGGTCGCTCCTACTAGAGGTCGCAGCGCTCAGCTTAGTGTTTTGAAAGAACGTCCTGGTCCAACTACCATTCTAAAACTGAAAAATACGCTTAACAGCAAGTTCAGCTCATTTATAGTTTGCTCATTGACAATTTTATCATTGAACATATTAGACAAAGTACTGAAATTGAAGATCAAACTAAACTTTCAAATCCAATTTGGAAAGTTTCACAGAAGGAAATATACGCATTACTTGCCGTCATGTACGCTCGTAGAGTGCTAGCAAAGGGACAACCTGTTGATATGGCGTGGTCAAAGAAATGAGGTCCTCCTAGTATTGCTGAGTTGATGCCTCGAAATAGATACAAAGAGCTTTTGAAGTACTAACGGATTGAAGAAAGAAAGAAAAACAGTTTATTTCCAATAAAGATGGTACAAAAAAGAACAAACATCCCGATAAGAAAAAGTGAAAACACAAATATGGGCTATTTTCAACTGTATGGAACCGTTTTATTGAAAAATGTAAAGTTATGTACAGGCCAAATGAAAATATAACAATAGATAAGAAGCTTTTTGCAACTATAGCTAGGTATCCGTTCACCCAGTACACTGCTAGTAAGCCTGACAAATTTGGCGTCAAATTTTGGCTTGCTGTTGATGCAAAACTAAATATTTGTTGAATGGATTCCCATTTTTGGGGAGAAGACCCTCATCGCAAATCAAATGAATCCTTGTCTGAACACGTAATGACCCTCATGAAGCCTTTTCTGAATTGTGGGTGAAATGTAACTACTGACAATTTTTTACATCCATGAAACTTGCTGTCAGACTGGAAGAAAAGAAAACAATTGGAATGGTAAATCGAGTACGGAGAAAAGTCTAATAGAAATTAAAAGCTGCGAGGAACCTAGTTTTTTTTTCTAAAGTTCTACAATCCAACAAAGCCACTTTGACTCCATACCAAGGAAAACCTTCGAAAAATGTCCTCGTGCTTAGTACTCTGCACAGAAATTTTTCAATTCTAGATGGACAAAATAAGATCCCTGAATCCATTGCCTTGTGCAATGACACAAAACAGATATAGACGCTAAGATTATACAAAACAGATATAGACGCTAAGATTAGCCGCAGAGAATTTTTTTTACTCCTATAATGGAAATTCTGCAGAATAAAAAAACAAATGTTGAAGTAAAAACAAATGGTGAAATAGAGGATCGTGCAGTTCAAGAGTCTGACGTTCCCGATTGTTCAAATTCCGAGAAGAGAACAGATTGTCAAATAAAATAACCCAATGGTCTTTGCCGCAACAAGACGAAGAAAACTTGTAATAAGTATGACATTCCACAATACAAAAACTTGTGGAAAATGCACTGCTCAAAAGAACATTATTATTATGGTTTGTAAAGAGTGCAATAAGCGATGATAATTTCAATTTCCATTTTTTATTTAAATGCTTTGTATTTTTTAAATAAGTCTAATTTTATTACCATGCAATTAGTGAGTACAATGTTAAGTATATTTAAGGGAACCATTTTGGAGCATTTGCAGTCAAAAATAAGATTTTCCCGATTGTTTTTTTTATTGCTTTAAAAGAGTTTGAGATATGTCCCCGAATGTCTGTAGAAATATCAGGAACGTATCCCAGAGCTAGCGACCCCCAGAGAGGGGGAGAGCATCCCTCCTACGGACCTGTTTTTTTCATTTTT
This sequence comes from Platorchestia sp. MABIK, assembly GCA_014220935.1. Taxonomy (NCBI): domain Eukaryota; kingdom Metazoa; phylum Arthropoda; class Malacostraca; order Amphipoda; family Talitridae; genus Platorchestia; species Platorchestia sp. MABIK. The sequence goes on along the minus strand of JACJUY010001857.1, from coordinate 92,906 downwards.
GAACCTAGAGCAATAAAATTTAGTACACTGATAGGAAATGCAATTTAAAATCATTTACCTACTATGAAAAAATGCGATTTTCTTTAAAAGAAAATTGGAAATCATAGAAAACGATATTTTTATGGGGGTTTTCTAAATGCTTCTTCTGACAGTTTTTGAGCTACAGTAATCATTTTGGTATTATTGGATGCAGAATAACGTGGAAATTTCCAAAAATCAAATGCATTTCCTCAAATTTCCAATAAAAAAAATAAATGAGAAAAAAAAAAAATTTTTGAAAGAATTCAAATTTATGACGTCATAATTTAAGAACAAAAATGAATTTCGTAAAACTATTCAATTTTTTGGAAAGCCCTTGTTTTTCTGCATCCAATAATACAAAAATCATCACTGTAGCTCTAAAACTGTAGGAGAAGAAGCTTTTTTAATCTTAAAATATCTGTTATACAACAAGTGAGTTTTCAAAACGTTTTTCACAAAATCTCTGAAATTTACAAAGGTAGAGCAATGCAGTTTGTTGCATTTGAAAGTGAAATGTGTGCTCTAAAAATGTTATTGACCGAATTTTTTAAAAATTGTATGTAAAACTTTCCGTATACTTTTTACCCAAAAATTATTACTTTTACCCTACCTCTTTCAAAAAAAATTATATGAATTCGGAATGAAATAAATCAAAAAAAGTGATCAATAGCATTTTTAGAGCACACATTTTAATTTCAAATGCAAGAAACCGCATTGCTCTAGCTTTGTAAATTTCGGAGATTTTGTGAAAAATATACATGTTTTTTTTATTATAAGGAATGATTAATTTTCTATGCCTTAAATGAAAAAAACTTCATTAATAAAAGTTGTTACGAATGTGGAGATCAAGTAGTCTGCAAATTTTCATAGACGTACGTCCAATAGAAAAAAGTTTCCAGTTTTTCAAAATGGTTCCCTTAACCCTTCACTGTATAAATTATTTTTGGAAATTTGAAAATGCACTCGTCAGTTATGGCGTCCAAACTGAACTCTACCGCTTGAGGGGCGTATCGATCATATTTCATACGCGTGCATTTTATGTATAGTATGTCTCATTAGCGGTACAAACCGTAGAAATGCCCTTCTCTCAATTATGTCTATTAACAGTAAAATTAGGTATGTCATATTCGACACACTATGTAGTGAAGGTTTATGTGCTTCGTAAAACTCCACAATTTTAAAATGTGTTAAAAATGGAAGAAGGTTGTAAAAATATATGAATAAATGCGTTTCCAACATTCTATCATTATTTTACTTTGATATTCAACCGTGGTATTCTCTAAAAATTTGCAGAGAATTTAATCTCATTCATTTTACTTGTAAATCCTAGTTTCATTGTTCCGGTCAAAATGACCGGACGGCCCATGAAGGTATGAGGGTGTGCGCGGCCGTTCTAGTGTTAAAACGTTTTTATTGCTAAGGAATCATGTACATGGAAACCATTCAGCACGAACGTTACCGCACCGGTCTTGTACGGTTGTATGTGAAACGTGTTCCATAAACGTCACATACTCTTCGTCTACTGTCATCAGTGTTGCTTTTCGACTGTCGGTTGTAAATCTGGTTATTTTTGAAACTGTGATGCTTCTAGATGTATTGATTAATTTTGTCGGATACCAGAGACACATATATGGAACAATTATAAATTTATTCATTATACTAAACCCTCAGGAGGATACAACCATTGGATCTAGAGGAATTAGCGTTCCCAGGAGGAGATCCCGAGCTAGAGGTTAGGTTGGCCTACCTTATGTTGAAATTAGTTTTTGTTCTGTCTTTATGTCGGTTCACTGCTGTCCTGTTTTTCAGTACCTTCTACTTTCTTCTTGCACTTGTATCTCCTTTCATGAACTTCTTTCTGAACTCGCTGTTTTTAAGCACCCTGGGCATGGATTCTACATTCCCTTAATTAACTCCATATTAAATGGTGCCTTCCTCCTCCCTCTCTTTGGAACGCCTTTGTTGCGATTAGGGAAGCTTAAACTAACATGCTAATCATTGTACCGAAGCTTTTTATGAACTGAATTAAATACATTGCTCTTGTTCTGCAACTTTTGTATTGCTTGTATTGAAAATATTGCTCAACTGTATCTAAATCCGAACGTGTAATTAAATTTTTTAATACCTCAATAGATTTTGGGAAAATATGAATATTTTGTGAAGCAGTTCACAGTTTGGTTGTTATGGGATTGTCTTGGCGTTTACTTTCATTTAAACTGATTATTCTAAATGCAAACATGTTGCTCCCTCTGTTCTGCTACTCGGTGAACTATGCTCTTGTGTGTTCGGTAGTGTCTTCTGGCTAAAGAACGTGAATAGTGCTCATTAACCTAAGAGCACAAATCCTATTTGCATTTCACCATGCGTACTCAGCTCAGAGTTGGGTAAAAATTCAATAAACCGAATGATGTTTCCATTTTTTTTTGTTAGATCTTGTAGACTAAAAAGGGTTGTAGCAGAATTTTTAAAATAAATAACGATTCTTTATTTTTTCACTTCTATTAATTGCATTTAAAAGAGCTCATATGGAAGTAGATAAATAATTTGGTATCCAGAACTATAGGAGAAGTGACCTTGCGCAGTTTTCTCTGTACAACGGTTGTGAGGGTACTAGGAGTGCTTTGCTTTCGTGCTTCTCAGCCACTGCGAAGGTTTTCAAATTATCGCCGGTTGCTAGAGAAATTCTACACGCAACAGCATGGTTCTGTCCTGCAAGTTGAGGTATTTGTCCGAGAAGGCGTTTTACTTTGAAGCATTAAATCCAGGTGTGATTTCCACCGAATTTCACCCATCACCAATGTACTCAGGGTAAAATGCAAATAGGGTTGTGTTCCAAGAGCCATGAACACGTTTCACCTCACTTAGCTGGAGGACACTGCGGACAGCATGGTTCTGATCGATAACTTGAGTTTCCTGTACGGCGGCAGGTGATCGAGGAGCGGCGCACGTACCGAGACAGCAGCGGCAGAGAGGAGGTCACCGTTACAGAGTTGGATCCTGCCACCACTCAGAGCCTCGTGCCCAGTGAGTTTATTTGCTGCTCTAGGTTCATTGAGACTTCTTAGTGGAGCGCGCCTTCTTTCCATTCCATTTCTGCGTTGTCATTCTTTCAGGTGTGGTGCGAAATATCCTTGAAACTGTCAGCCCAAACCGTCTTTCAGAGTCACCTGTCAACCTGTCAGTTGAACAACGTGCATTCTATTATAGTTTATGATGGCTGTTCATTCATTGGGTCTTACTCTGTTGATGTTACTTTGGTGAGTCCTCAAATGATAATTGCGCTGCTTTTCTATTGCTCGAGAGTCTTGAGTCTTTCACGAGTTACAGCTTTTCTTATATTATTAATATAGTTACCCTCCTGAAGTTTAGTTAGTTGGTACAAGTCTATTTGTGCTGTAAAGTGGTTGAGCAAAGTTTTGGCTGTGGTCTCCCGTTGAAGATTCAATGGAAGGCACAAACCTTTGTTCTACGTTGGGGCTTGCAAGCGTGAGGATACTCACCATCCGTCATATTCAATTGCTCTCACAATTGGGTATGCAAATGCTGGATAGTTTTCTTGTCCAAGAACCATTACGATAGGAAAAAACATTCCGAGCTGTGTACCGTATATCATGAGAAACTGCATGGGAGTACTTTTACTTTGCTTGACATAATTTTATAAGTCTAATTTTCTCTTCTCTCTTTGTGCATTTTTCGGTTTGATACCTCCCAGTTTCTCAGTGTAGCAATTTCATCTGCTAGTTATTGTGCGCAATTATGTAACTTGAAAGATATTGACGCTTGTATTGATGTTATTAACAGAATTTGAAAATTCAAATAATTTGATTTGAGCAGCGATGTATTTTAGTTATTTGCGCTTGAGCAAAAGTGTATTCTTTGATGCTAATCATTTCCTGAATGATGAGTCTTCGTAAGATAACATAGTTCTAATTAAAGGAATAACCTGATAGCTATAATGTTCACTTCTGAATTTAATTGCATTCATTTTTCCACATGGATGCACACTAGCTCATTGTCTTAAATCCACTTTGTTGTATTTCTACCGGACGATCAAATAGTTTTTATTGGCCTGTCCTGCAGTATTTGTTTTCTCTCGGTGAAGTTTTTAGTCTCGATGCTCAGGGTGGCCCGTGCGTTTTTCCCAAACTACCATAACTTTCCTTTTTATTTTGCTTCAAATACGCAGCTGAAACTATTGAAATCATTGATGTGTTCTGTATCACATTTTGTGGGAGTTGAACAGTTTTTATGGTGAAATGGCAACTTTTAATCGCAAATTCAGTTACCCTCTGAACTTGTCGCCATTGAATGCTGTTCGCACCTGATGCAATATTACAGGGTGTCTACTGGGTGCTAAAGGTGCTATAAAGTGCTAAAACCAGCAAGGTGCTAAAAAATGTGATAAAAAGTGCTAAAATTGAAGGACAGGTGCTAAAAATTTATGAAAATGTTAAATCGCTTAGATTTTAATATGTATAAGTCCCATCCAAAGGAATCTGTTCACCTATTGAATAATGATAATTTATTTTTATCGTTTTATTTCACATTAAGTGAAATCTAAGTTTCAATCATTCCGTGATTCTTAACCCTTTAGCGGGCACACCCAGAAATACTTGAGATATCAAAAAGTCCTTTCAGGGTCAGAAACTACATACATATCTAAGACACTTTCATTGGTAAACATTTTTTCATTTGAGGCAATAATTGCATGCTATGGTCCGTCAATGAAGGAGCCCGTGCGGGCTACCCGCCCGACTTACGGTGAACCATGTTAGTCCCGTCCGGGAGGCTTCGCCCGGTCTAGGGATAACCATATAGGTCCCGCTCGGGCTCTTTCGCCCGGTAGTGGTTGTAAAAACTCACCAAATTTAACTCGTGTGTTATTTTCATAACTGACCTAAATTATGTTAGCATCACATGTTACTTACCTTCAATAAATTTTTTGAATATTGCTTAAAAAATAATGCCTCTAAAATAAAACACAAAGAAAAATTCACTGTTTTACTAACAAAAAATTGAGAAAATATACAAAAATAGATTTCTTTATGCATACATTATACAAAAATACAAAAAATACTTTTCTTTACATCGTGGCACAAAACATAAAGCTCAGAAAGAGGAAGCGGAGGTTGCTGGCTGCTGCCGAGTTTTAGTAGGATTGGTCATTTCGTCCGGCTCCTATGTAGAGATGAGAGAAGCATGGCCAGCACGGTAGACCTTCACCGTCCCCACGTACCGGCAGCCCATACAATCCTTCAGATACTCCAACTCGATACTGGTGAAGTAGTTATCGGCATAGATGGTTTAGTCATGCTCTGTTGATGGTCTTGACAAACACAAGAAAGGTCTTGGCTGAGACAAGCAGTGGCGACTCCTCCTGTGAGAGCATGATGTGGTGGCAGGTGAAGGTAGTTTCTCCCTGGTACATCTGGATGTCATGGATGAAGCCATCATTACTTGGTCGGTAGAGAAGATTATACCTCCACTTGTCCGTCTTTGCCTGGATGTGCTATCTCAGCGTCTCCGTTGTGGTGCTCTTGTAGGATACAATAACCTCTCGATAGACTGCATGGGGGTTGCTTTCGGTTGTTGAAATGCAGGTTGAACCTGATCAACCTAAACCACTTAGAGGATATCACATTAACCACATGCACCACTCTCTAAAATGCTCCCTAGTAGTCCTCAATTGAAAGCAAGATGCAGACCCCTATCTACAACACGATGCCGATAAACACCATGAGTTCATGCTAGTCAATCTAAAAGGTGGTGTTGATGTTCTTCTGCCGGCCATACTGGTAAGTTTGGTAGACAATATCTACCAGGGCCATGAGGAAAATGTATTGAAAGTACTCAAAGGGTGATTTATGAGAAGCAGGGGCACAGTGGGTAAAATCAGTTATTGTAGGGTAGCTGATGACCTCCTTCTTCCACGTCCTCTGGGGCATGTCCTTCTGGGCTCTCCTAGCCTTCTTGGGAGCTGGTGCAGTTGCTTACTCGTCATCTTCACTGTCACCGCTGTCTTCCTCTGTCATTGGCTGAAGCCCGACTTTGATCGCTGTACCTATTGGAAATAAAGATGTCAAGTCTTTTCAATCAAACTAAGTACAAAGGTAAGTAAATAGTTCTATAGAAAAAGTTGGTAAATAGTACAGAGGTAAGTGAAAGGTGAATGCGTAGAAGGTAAGTATGAACAACTAAATTAATTACAATGTGGGAAGTAAACAGTTTTGGATAAGTTATGCAAGCTGAATAAACATGGAAATAATGATAAGAGAAAGCATAAGCCTACCACAATACAACGCTTGCCCCTTTAAAAATCACTGCAAAACAAACACTGGCGCCCTTTTAATCACATGATAGACTAGGCTTTTAAAAATGGCCGAAAAGCAATTGCTGCCGCCATTCAAAGGCCACTTTTTTAAATGATCCACAGCAGAACATGGGTTTGGTCGTGCATTTTCATTAAGCCTGTGGCTTACAAATTAAATCCAATTACATCACAGCACATGACACCAAAAGAAACACTCCTGCTCTTTAAAACATTAGTTTCCTTGGTTACCTGATGTTTTGAGAGAAAGATCATATGGGAGGTTGAATAGAAGTCACGGTCTAAGGTGTCATCGTCAAAGCCGTCATCCAGGCTGTCATCATCCAGCTCTATGTCGCTGTCATCACAGCTGGGGGGAACCAGGAAGTGGCTGCACTTGTCTTTTTGATCCTGAGCCAGCTGTTTGGTGCTTCTCCTGAGCGCAGAGTAGAAGTGCGCAGGCTGAAATGATGCAGCATGATATAAACACCTAAAAGCATGGAAATGATGCACGATAACCTTCATTAAAAGCAACGTTTAGGTCGTCAAATAAGATCCCTATAGCGGGCTAAAAGTCCCGCGCGGGACCTTTATGGCCCCTCGGGGGGATACAACTATTGTATCTATGGGAACTAGCTCTCCTAGGGGGCAAATGTGAGGACCCGAGCTAACGGTTAACGCAACGAAACGCAACGAAACGCAACGAAACGCAACGAAACGCAACCAAACTCAACCAAACTCAACCAAACTCAACCAAACTCAACCAAACTCTACGAAACTCTACGAAACTCTACGAAATTCAACGAAACTCAACGAAACGCAACGAAACGCTGCTTACGACCTACTTTAAATGTCCCAGTAACTTTGTTTTTGCAATTGAATTACCTGTAATGATAAACTGCTAAATTGATCGGTTTAACTTTGGCCTGAAGGCCAAAGCGACAGCTAGATAGTTTATGACCGAAGCTGTCGTTAAATGAGTTATGATTATTTATGGTTCCCCGTGAGCCGGGCAAAAGTCCCGAGCGGGACTCACACTTTGGTAATCATCATTTTACACCAATTTCTTTTCACAATATGCACTTAACACATATATCACATTGCAACACATTTATCTGGCTATGTCTTATTAGATTTTCTTACACCTACCTCTATAATTGCGGGCGTAGGCGACGTGTATGAAGGAGCAACTCGACGCATTTCTGACTCGAATCGCGCCTGAACAGAGACTACTTGCGTCTTCCAGCTCTGGCGAAGCTTCCGCATGGGCTAGCGAGCTCTGACTTGTCCAAAATGATAGCAAAGGAGTTCCCTCATTGGTTGAAACCAACTCACGTCATCTACGTCATCAAACTATTGCTCAATGTTTGTTTAAAAATACTGAATTGAGTATCCCGAACGGGCTACTTGCCCGCTAAAGGGTTTAATTACAAATATCTACTTATTATAGTCATAAAAAGTCAACATCTTTCTTCAACTGGCTGGTAGGGGCTATTTAAGAAAAAATATATAAATTACTATTATTTTATATTACTAAATTAGTTTATTTTTCAGGTTTTCTTTGTTGTTCAAAACCATCCTTAAATCCTTTTATAATAAAAATGGAATTATTCTGAATAGACATGTATTTTTGCTGCTGGAAATGTCTGTTGTCTGATACCTGGCATTTGTCATGAAAGTGTTGGTTATATATTTGGTGTATAAACATATATTATAACAATGATCTTCATATTTATCGAATTTAAATATGATTATCATTGGAGCTTATTGAATGAAAAGTTTGCTAAAATTTCATCTTTAAATATGCTATAAGGTGCTAAAAATGCTAAAATGGAGGATGGACATTTTAGTAGACACCTTGTATTAGGTCGTAAGCTATTTCCCAGGAATGCCCTAGGAGTTCTTCCATTCAATAATTCTCCAAGCTTCGAATAACTTCTCAATTTAATTTTTTTTAAATGCAGGCTATTGCGAAGTAGTAACATTTCTTGATTTTATACCCGCCTCTTGCTTAAGTCTCGTATATATGTTTCAGTAATCTTTTATCACAAAAGTATCAACAGTGCACAGATTAAAAAACCATTTCTAATCAAGTACATTATCTCAAAATTGCACTAAATCCTGGCAATACGTCTTACAGTAGTCTGAATTGAAGTTGTTGTACAGGGTGGGCCAAATGAAGTCATCCGATGTTGTTTGGCTCTAATTTTATTTAGAAATAAAAAATCTCGATTCCGTTTTTTTAATATGTTTATTTGAACCTTTAAAATTATAGTGTTTAAGGCGAGAAGATGATATCTGATATCATCTCCAGATATAATCTGAGAAGATGATATCTGGGTCGCCTGATTTCTCGTTTTGGCGATTTGGACTGGCCCTCAAGATCGCCCGATTTGACCGTTCCAGACTTTTTTCTGTGGGTTTTTTTGAAGTCCCGTGTGTATGTGAACAAGCCCGAGACCCTGGAAGCACTTAAGGACAACATTCGACACGAGTGCGAGAATCTGTCGCCCGAAGTTCTAGCCGAAGTGATGAAAAATGTTAAAACGAGCCCGTATAGCAATCAATTGTGGCGGCGCCCATTTGGCCGATATCATCTTCTCGTCTTAACCCTTTGCTTCCCGACGGGAACTCCAGTTCCCGTCGTGACCTCGTTTTCCAGTTTACGGAAATTGACGAAATTTCAGGGTAATTCAACTAGTAGGGAAATTGTTTGAAGCAAATGACAAAATTAGGGAAATTAATAATATTCCTGCAACCATGTTTTAGACATTCCAGAAGTTTGACACGTGCAATTTGCTATTGATATCCACTCAATGTAAGCTTCATGGTCTATGCAGTACATTTAATACTTTTTAATTAACTTGAGCAAGTTTTTCATAAGAACATGTATTTACAGATAAAATACAGCAAAATCTAAATTGATATCTTTTCTCAGATTTTTCGGCCATTTTTTTTGGCATGGAAGCATACACTTTTAAAGCATAATTTTTTTAATTTAATACTCTGACCACGGAGTAAGACAAATGTGTATCACTAGGTAAATTGTTCATACACGCACCATTGTAAATGTATAGAATTTCAAACCATTTTTGCGACCTTTTTTCAAGGAATTTTATCTTACCATGAAAATATTATTGAGCTCTTACATTTTGTACATTTCTTACAAAGGCCCAGGAGGACAATGTGAGGGCCCGAGCTAATGGTTAGGTAGGCTCTCTTTTTGTTGAAATAGCATAGGTTTTTGTTTTATTACAGACCAACTTTTTTTCGGTTCACTGCTGTCCTGTTTTTTCAACACCTACTGCTTTCTTCTTCAACTTTGATCTTGTTTCATGAACTTCTTTCTCATCTTACTGTTTCTATGCCCTTTCTGCATAGATTCCACGTTCCCTTAACTCCATACTAAATGGTGCCTTCTTCCTTCCTCTCTTTGGATCGCCTTTGTTGCGGATAGGGAGGCTTAAACTAACTAATAATCTAATCTTATCTTTTCACAAATTAACCAAATCAACTTTACAACACGCGCAATCGTAGTCACCGTGCTAGAAAGGAAGTAAGCACCTGCTTTTGCAGAAAAATAAACATGCTAGGGTTATTTTGCTGATATTTCAGGGTAATGACTAAAATTACCTTAGAAAATTTTTCCCTTAATAATTAGAGTGTTGGGAAGGAAAGGGTTAAACAATATAATTGTAAAGGTACAAATAAACATATTAAAGAAACAGAATTGAGTTTTTTTATTTCTAAATAAAATTAAAGCCAAACAACATCGGATGACTTCATTTGGCCCACCCTGTAGTACCCCTCAGGGGATACAACTACTGTAAAATGGGAATTAGCACTCCCAGGGGGACTAAGTGAGGGCCCGAGCTAAACGTTAGGTAGGCTTCCTTTTTGATGAAATAGAATAGGTTTTGTTTTGTTACGGACCATCTTTTTTTCGGTTCACTGCTGTCCTGTTTTTCAGCACCTACTACTTTCTTCTTCAACTTGTTTTGTTTCATGAACTTCTTTCTTAGCTTACTGTTTCTGTTTCATGAACTTCTTTCTTAGCTTACTGTTTCTGTGCACCTTGTGCATCGATTCCACGTTCTCTCAACTCCATACTAAATGGTGCCTTCCTCCTTCCTCTCTTGGAACATCTTTGTCGTGGTTAAGGGAGGCTAAAACTTTCTTATATAATAATAAAAAGTTGTAGTATATAGTTGAATATATATAGAAATGTCATTAATCAGCTTAGCATGGAAGATTTAACTGAAGTATTCGCTGCACAAACTACGCTAGCTTTATTAAAATATTTGTGCAGAGGCTCTCGATAACTGTCGTCCTTGAATTACTGTTGATCGGTCGAATTAGCAAGTTCATCAAAAAATACCTCATCAATTGCCTCTAGGTTAACTCTGATATGAATTTTTTGCATTTTGTGTATCAGGAATAAGACAGCAGTGATTCCGAGTCGAATTTTTTAGCGTCCTTCGCGTGGATGCTTGAAATTCTTGATCTTGCCCGTAATCATCTGTTTTCAATTTAGAAATTCGTGTTTTGATTATTTCCAAGGACAATATACGTCAGATTTCTGGTCTGACGTTGAAAACATCTTGTGGGAAACTGAAAAAAACGAATGACACAAGTTACTGTGTAAATGATGTGTCATCACGACTGATATTTAGTCCATTCGAGAGTGGCTGTGTTATGGAATATTGCAACCGTCTCTCGTTCGAGGTGCACCCACGCATGAATTTATGATGTGAACACGTGGTCCCCTTGCGATACTTGATGCGTTGTGTTAGGAAAGACCGTCTCGATGGGGGTACGTGAGCAATCACTCATCGAATACGTTGATAAAAACTACACAACGTGAAGATTGATTCTTGAGGAGTTGCGTATGAAGTATTGAAATGTTTTACCTCATTGTACATTGGCTGAGTAGGATTTCAGACACTGTGTTGCACCGAATAAATTTCGTCAACGTGAGAGGAACTTTCACTGAGTGATCAAAAGTATTATTGGCTGGCGTGTGGTTGAGGGAGAGGCTTGAGATTTTTATCCCTATTGTGTTGTTTGAGTACCGGAGGGTTAGTGAAGAACATCGCCATGCTGTATTGGTCAACTAGCTTGTCTTCATGTTGGTCGTTAGACGGGAAATTTAAACTCCTGCTTGTCCTTTCGACAATAATTTTGTGCAGCACAGCCATGGTGAGTGATATCTCATTTTTTTGTGACTTTCCTTTATTGAAAGCTTACTTGAATATTTTCAGAAAGTATGACAGACTCGTTGAAACCAAGTGTGGGTAAAGACTAACTTCTGCCGACTTTCTACGATTCGTTTGAGTGTAAATTGGAAGCTAACGTAATGTGACTAGATTCCCGGCAGCGATGTTCATTTCGCTCACAATTACATCTCCGTTCCATTACAAGTTTTTCTCAAAGATTCAAAATTAATTGTACGTCTTTGTGGGAATATAGTACAGCGATTAAACCCATGTTCACAGAACTTCATGCTCTACTTTCTTTCATTATCAAATTATGAATTGGATTCGGTTTGGGTATATCCATAAATGTTCCTGTCATGAAAACGTGTTTTTCATTCACAGATCCATTCAGTGGTCACGGTGGAGGGTTTCATTCCTTTTTCGGCAAATTTTTCTAATGGCTCAGTCTTCAGAAAAACATTTTTTATTGGATGCCGAAGATCCGACGCCGAAAATTAGGGATGTCGCATTGTCGAGCCAGCCTGGATTTGGAAGACGAGGTGCACTCGAAGTTTTCGACGTAGCTGCTGGTGGTGACCGAAAGATCTGTGAATGTGCAGTTCATCTCCTGAGATAAAGTCAATATTATAAAGTGTTAAAAGCTTTATTATACTGTAACATGATGTAGAAATAAAGTATATCAGTGGTAGAAAAGGTGCGATCTGTGCTCATAGTGCGCAAGTTACTCTGAAAGGAGAAATTTTTTGAAATGGATTCAGATAGGGCTTCATTTCTTGATCAACATGAACTGAGCTCGTATGCTACTTTAAAGATCGTCTACAAAACTCGTTCGGTTACTACGTTCGGATTTTCGTCATTAATTGGCACTTGATGTCCATTTTTGATAGACAACTGTAGCAAAATCTAATCTTGTTTGAATCCGCTTTCCCTTATCCAGCTCTCAGGGTCAGACGAACGAAACTGAAGAATTCGTTATTGAACACTATGTTATAAAGCAAATGTGGAAGAGAAATGGTGGCACAGTGCATATTACCATTCAATAAGGTGCATTGCACTTTGCTAGAAAGAGAGAGAACATCGGCAACTGTCCCCTCACGTAACCTCCGGGAGGCGTATCGATGTAGCACAAGGGGATCAGACAACAAGGAAACGCTGCCCATGGGATTGAGCCCAGATTCGCGAAGGATCTTCTACAAAGTCTTGGTTTTAGAATACTGCCCGCTACAACAACTTGCTTTTTTCCTCAAATATTAGGCAGTATTATATAAAATATTGACCATAACGATATCAAATCATTGTCATGACCATCAATAAGTTAATGGTCATAATATTATGGGGGAATTAGAACACACCAATTTTAAGGGATGCCCTCAGACAAAATATTCCTTCCAATTATTATTACTTTCAATTTCTGTCATTGCTGTTATTTTGATTAGTATTATTCGCTTGCACGCAGTCATTTCATTCGCATTTCTACTATCAATGCAAGAAAAGATATCTTCCTGCTAAGGATTGCATGTAGATTAGAATTATTCACACAAACTGATCTTCGTCGTTTGATGTGAGCACCCAATGAAATCTTTACGCTCATTTTAAATTCAGCCTATATTATTCAGGTTTCTCTCATCACTCCCAGCAACGAACTATTTCAGCCCATGAGTATTTCCTCAAGCTTTTGTATTAATTATTCCGATTAAGTAATCCCAGGCTGATGTTGATCTGAACTGTTCTTGTGTTCGGGAGCGCGAAACGTCACGGTTATGATGCTGCTTCGCTGCGTTGTCCCAAGATTTGAGAACTTGTGGTGCCTCAGTGGTTGTAGCTCTATCTTGTTGACAATGGGGTCAAGTCGGGCTGATTTTGGTACGAGGGTCGTGAATGAACTTAGCTGAATTTCCATGCATGGCAATCTGACATGACTCCTTGCGTAGACGTTCTTGTGCTTTGTAGCATTGCTGTCCTAGTGCAAATGTTATTTTTCTTTCGTTGACAAAAAAGCGGATCAACTTAGTGGTGCACATTTTTTGTGTAGATACTAGCGTTTTACGACCATGTTAATAGTTCCAAACGTGAAATAAATATCTAAGAATTGATCAATTTTCTTATTACCATTCAGCATATCTTGAGCCTTCACGACGTGGAAAAGACAGGTGCCGAACTTACTTTGTAGAGCGAGGTATGCAGTACCGCTTAACATGAAATAAATACTGCGGTGAGCGTGTACATGTATTATCCGGTGCATCAATGATTCAAAGTGAAGAAATTTTTAAAGTGTACGAGCACAACCAAAACTAAAAAACATTCGCGAAAAGAACTGGGGACTGCTGTGACTTACGTTTAGCTTGAACACAAACGGCTTTCTTCGGACTTTCACAGATCTCTATCCTGCGCCACTGCCCCATGCTATCATCCGTGAGAGTTCGGCTGTCAGATGATTACTACACCTTTTTCACTTCAAATTAATCCAAGTCAAGTTCAATTTAATCCAAGTCAAGTTCAAATTAATTCAAGTCAAGCTTAAATTAATCCAACCCTAAGGTAAGTTAAGAATTGACATGATCACTCGTTAATATGACCGTTTTTTGTGTTAAATATGTATCTATTGGATGTGATGAGCAAGAAAAACGTTTTTCCTCTCTGCAAGGAATACATAAAATTTCTGCAATATTAAAACAAGCTGTCGTAAAATGTGGTAAGTATCCAGTATCAGGAGGCAGAGTGTGATTCAAGTCTTTGAGCGGAGTAACAGATAGAGGTCAATTATAGAAACTTCGTTTCATACTCCCCTCAGGGGGATACAACTATTGTATCTATGGGAATTAGCGCTCCCAGGGGAACAATGTGAGGGCCCGAGCCAAAGGTTAGGTAGGCTTTCTTTATGTTAAAATAACATAGGTTTTTGGTTTGTTATGGACCAACTTTTTTTCGGTTCACTGCTGTCCTGTTTTTTCAACACCTACTACTTTCTTCTGCAACTTTGATCTTGTTTCATGAACTTATTTCTCATCTTACTGTTTCTATGCCCTTTCTGCATAGATTCCATGTTCCCTTAACTCCATTCTAAATGGTGCCTTCTTCCTTCCTCTCTTTGGATCTCATTTGTTGAGGACAGGGAGGCTTAAACTAACTAATAATCTAATCGTATCATACTACACATTAAAGTTGTTTTACAGTTCTAAATTAATGGCAGTATGCATCCATTCAAATATTTATGTTCAAAGGTAATTTTATGTTACACGTACACATAGTATCGAGGATTTATATACACTCATATCGAAATTTACATGCGTAAAATTTAACTTTATCACGTACATAAAATCAAATATGTATGCAACTACAAAAGATTACCGTTGGACGATATGTATATTTAACCTTTAAAAGCAATATACAAATGCGATTTACTGAGTACTTATGTATGATACCATTTGATTTCAATTTATATGAGTACATTACTACACAGATACAATCCTGAATTAGCAATAAAAATTGTGCCATCCTTTCAAATGAAAAGGCCAAGGCCTATCATCACTGTCGATGAAACAAATTTTAACTTGTTTTTACAAAAATCGTTTGAACAAGCAAAAACAGACTTCGTTGCTATATTTCTTTTAAGGGTTAAATCTACATATCGTCCAATGGTAATCTTTTGTAGTTGCATGCATATGTGATTTTATGCATGTGATAAAGTGGAATTTCACGATATTACTATATATATGAGTTTGCGTGGCATAAAATTACCTTTGAACATAAATATTGGAATGGATGCATACTGCCATTAATGTAGAATTGTAAAACAACTTTAATGTGTTGCATAATACGAAATTTTTATAATTGACTTCTATCTGTTACTCCGCTCAAAGATCTAATCACACTCTGCCTCGTGATGCTGGATACTTACCACATTTTACGACAGCTTGTCTTTTTTTTGCATAAATTTTATGCATTCCTCGCTGAAAGGAAAAACGTTTTTCTTGCTCATTACATCCAATCGATATATATATATTTAACACAAAAAACGCTCAAATTACCGAATGATTGTCAATTTTTAACTCAATTTAGGGTTGGATTAATTTGAATTTGACTTGGATTAATTTGAACTTGACTTGGGTTTATTTGAACTTGACTTGGGTTAATTTGAACTTGACTTGGATTAATTTGAACTTGACTGGAGTTAATTTGAACTTGACTTGGGTTTATTTGAACTTGACTTGGGTTAATTTGAACTTGACTTGGATTATATTGAACTTGACTTGGATTAAATTAAAGTGAAAAAGGTGTAGTGTTCTGGTGTGATTAAACTACCGTTAAACACCAACATTATCAGTCAATCGCATTCAGGAAGGGTTGCTGGCTAGCATAAAGCGTTCCACGTTTTACTCGTTTAGAAGGTCCGAGGAAGCGTCAATATTCGGTAAGCTTCTGCACAGTTTCTATATTGACATGGTCTGCCACTTGTTTCAGACTAATCGAAATTTTACTCTGGTCACATTATTTAGTTAGGTCGACGTAGTGGCATCATTCTGATTGTTTAGTATAGACTTAATTGCAGTTTTGCTGTTATTGTTTTGAAGCGTAATTGGTTTACTATTCAAATGTCTTGTAGACGGTGCTATTATTTTCAAATATTGTTTTTGGTTGTGACAGGAAATATGAATTTTTTCCAATCTTTGAGACAGGAAAAATTTAAAGAATGAACTACCAATCAGTGGGATAGAGAATCTTTCTACCGACAAAGTTGTTCAGGAGCGAGGCAAAATCACAAATATTTTGTCAATGAATTTCGCGTACTGGATTTCATTTTAACAGCATTCTATTTAGGTGACTTTTTAGGCTTTACTCTTTTTTGTCTAAGAGAAAAGAAAGAGAAACTCAATTTCTATTATAACTTTGGTTTTAAATATTTTTTGCAAAGAGGACCTTAATTAGTACGTAAAACACTATAGGTATCATAATAGCCCCGTCGTAGGTTGAATAACACATCGAGAGAAAAATATAAGGTGCAATCGCTTGGCGAGTTTAATCTTAGTTTGAAAATGTAAAAGAATATCGGTCACAATTAGGAAGATGATGAACATCGATCAGAACATATTGTAGGTCATAGTCTCCATTTACACAGACGCAATAGCTTACAGCTTGTGTGCTATAGTAAGCAATGTTGCTGAGAATTTAGTGAAAGAAAGTAATTTATTGTTCATGCGAAAACGAAGCAAGTCGGCCGCTCGGAAAATTGAAACTAACTTTCCTTGCATACATGACGAGTACCTATGAGGAACTTAACAACGAGGAAAATTCCGAGAAAATTAATCTAATTTAATGGGTAAAGGTTTCGGAGTCCAGCTCCATCATCAGTTCAATTAGGATGAATCGTTATGTCAATGAAGTATAAGTTCAAAATACAGTAAATAGCAAGCATTAAGAGATTTCACGAAAACAGAATAGTCAAAGAGAAATATTGAAAAGATTGCGAATTATTTACCAAATACAAAGGTTATAAACTGCCAGTATTGTGAAAGACAGATTTTCGCTTAAAAATATGTAAAACCTAAAATTCCGAGGTCATTGGAGGTCAAGGTAGAGTAAAATTTTAAATTTAGGAGAATATATTCGTACATCATATTTTTCGTCATGACTGCGTAGTGCGGAATGAGATGGGTGTGCTGATTGAATCCCAGTACGGTACTCCTGCCCCTATATTCCGTCACTGTTAAATAGGAATTTCGTGATTTCATGCTAACGTACGACGATCTGCACTACACACAACTGTAAGCAAAAACCAGAGAAGCTCGCATAACAAAACCTACCCTTCACAATACTGACAGTTCGTACCCTTTCGCAAATAATAAAGAGATAGCAATCTTATAAATTTATTTTCTTTGAAATATTTGTTTTCGTGATACCTTTTAATGCGTGCTTAATGTATCTTGATCATGATTTGTTCACTGTATTTTGATCCTTTATTTCAGAGACACATTGATTCGTAATTTTTGACCTGATGATGGGGCTGGACTCCGAAACGTTTTCGTAGTAAATAGGATTCATTTCCTCTGAGTTTTCCTCGTTTTTAAGTTCCTCATAAAGTTGCAACTAAAGCTAACCACTTACTTGTTCAGGTACAGTCAATGAGTACCTAATTACAAGTGCGTACCAATTACACACAACATGCCTTAATCTGCGATAAATTTAGGAACTTTTTTTCGAAATGATGCAGATAGAAAACGAAGTAGTGAATTAGGCATTTACACTGATGAACCCTCATCGCGATGATAATTAGTATATACCAACACTAATTTTTATTTTCGGAATTATTTCAGACATGACTTATGAGCATAATGACAACAGTATTACGGGATGATGTGTAAAAGCATCCGTTCGTTAGCTGAATAATATGTAGATGCAACGTTCGAGTTGAAATGAATGGCGCTGGCTCCGCTGTTGTGTATAGCCATACACACGTAGGTTAGCACATGTGCATCCAAACAGACGTCGGATAAATGACTGAATAATGTAGAAAACGACAGGATGAAATCTGAAACTAACTTTCCTTCATACATATCCTTAGACACCTAGGAACAAGCGTGTCTCAGTTATGAAAATGAAAATTTTTCCAAATTATTTATGAAAATTTTACCAAAGTGATGCCGGCAGAGAACACTTTCGAGAGTAAGACACGAGAAAAACTGCTGCGCAAGACTATCAAAAAAACATTAAGATACGCGAAGCAGAACAATTAAATATTTGCGCTGATCGGCCAATATCGCAACGCTATTCATCATACACTAATGGTATTAATTTCCTGCGTGATATTTGCTAATTGTGCATCGTTAGATAAGCGTAGTCGTCTAATGTTGCAACGTTGTTCAGTATTTAAATACGGGTTTCATTTTACTTCATAAATAGATGATTGCTGGCGTATTTGAGAAACAAGTTCTAAAACAAAGAATCTTGAAATTCAAAAGGATGAAGGATAAAATAGATACAGGATATTTTATTTCAATCAAGCCTGATACATATCTTCTTGTACATTGATTTTTCAAATACCTTATAACTAGAGCCCGGATTTCGAGTCCTAAAAACGTGGTCAAAATAGCGAAAAATATATGGTCAGAATAGCACTAAAAAAGTTGATAATGCACGTATAAAAAGAACAGAAAAAAAAAGAAAAACAGTTTATTTCCAATAAAGATGGTACGAAAGTATCATCATTGGTTTTTAAAAGATCTTAAAGTTAATACACTTAGACGATACACACACATGAGTATTGTACGAGTAATACAGTTTACATGTACATGACATAAAACTTCGAAATTCTTAACGCCAGGAAATAATATATGAATCGTTCGTTTCGGCCGATGTTCAAAAATGTCATTTCAAAGAAGCATGAAAAAATAAAAATATATCTATATAAGCGTGAGGACCATGAAAATTACAAGCTTTGTATTTCTAATTAAACAATTTCAACAAAACGGTCATTAGTTGAAAAGCATTTTATTTAAATAGAAATGGATGATCACGCAACAAATGTAAAGTTTTTTACGTGAATGCTTTACAATAATAAAGAGATGACGAGTTAGGTAATGTTACAAGTTGACAGTGAACAGAAAAAAGACCATTATCTCTAATTAAAATGCTAGTTCTCAGTTTAGTACACACATATGTGCATATATACATGTAAATATATACACATATACATGCCTACGCACATACATACACCTAACACGCAAACATAACACAAATACATGTCTATGCATCGAGGAAATACACAATACATACGCGTTCTATATAAATGCTGTGCGATGTACTGAAATATAGGATAATGAGCTAATTAAGGAAGTTCGTAACAATTTTTTCAGTATATGTTGCTGCTTACAATTTCTAATGAAATATTGTAACGATGTTTAATTAAATATTGTAACGAAAAGATTATTGGTTGACAAGCGGCTTATTTATCAAATGTGGGTGATCGCGCAACATAAATATATATATCTTTTTGTAAATGCTTTACAATAATGAAGTGAAATGATGTATTACGTAGGGACACATACGGCCTTATACGCACACATAGCATATACACGTACACATATACACAAGTAAGCATGTGCGTAAATATCAGCGTAGACTGGTCAGTATAAACTAGCATTCGAATCGAGGGACTCGGAGAAAATATCTTTTATCACGGCATGAATTTTATGTTTTCGTACTATTAATAGTGGCACGAAACAGTCTACTTAGACCAGAAACATGAAAACGATTGTTCTACAACGGCTCCCAAGTACAGCATAAGTGCAGAAATATCTGAGATTATATATATGTATAAAGGCCAAGGTGCGGTTGTTATAAAATACAATAGAGCACAAGAGATGATATGAAAATTTGTACTTCACTATTCTAGCATGAACATTTTGGACGTGAATAAGAAAGAAAACATGAATATCCTATAAGGGTTCCAAATTAGATAAAAATCACATTCTCTTAGCAATATGGTGCAGAATGCATTCAATTGATAAACATACAAAGGAACCATGATGGTCTAGTTTGATGCTTGCACAAAAACGGAGAGGAAAGACATAAAATGTATCCTGTGGCTGGTTTAATTAGGTTGAATAGAGCTTGTTAATCCATGAAAGCAATAAAGATGCTGAACTTTGTGGGTTGAAAACATGGCATTTTACATGTACAAGACATATTAGCTTTGTATTGCTTTACAATAACAAAAAGAAATGACGTGCTGGGTAGCGTTAGAAGTTGGGAGTGAAAAACGGGCGGTACTTATAGTTTATATGCTAGTTGCTAGTCCAGTGCACACAGGTGTATGTGTACATTTGCACACCCATATGCGCATATACACCCATATACGGACACACATATACAAGTAAGCATGTTTGCAAATCCCAGTGTATCGGTGATCAAATCATAATACCTACGCATACTTCAAAACTGTTGTGTGATATCTTGAATTGTAAAACAATGAGCAAGGGAGATTGTTCAGCAATGAAGATACTGAGGAAATGAGATTCGTCAATACTTATTCAGTATGTTCAGTAACTAAGAATTATTGATGAGACGCAAGATGATGAGTTATTTTGGCTTTAAATTCTCTCGGTCTTTGAGGGATTTTAACACTCGGGGGAAGTTTGTTCCACAGTAAGGCGCCTGATATTGACAGAGCCTTCTGCCCTATGTGAGATGAACGATAGTTGACTAAGACATTATTGTTTCTGTTCGGCTTATGGTTGGTTACAGTGGGTGGATGGAAACGCACTATCTCAGCATTGTTTTGAGGAAGATATATAGATGAGAAAACGTATTGGGCCCTCAGCATGAGGAGCCTTTTTTGGATAGGAATTTAGCCGAGTTTATCAAGGAGAGGGGTTACGTGATCACTTCTTTTGAAATTACCGTTGCATACCACCTTGGCTGCGATGTTGATGCACTTTTGTGAATCCCTTCGAAGTTATTGAGGTAAGTCTCCCCATACTAGGCTGCAGTAGTCAATGCGCGATAACACCAGGGATTGAATGGCTAATAATCTGGATTTTTCGTCTAGCACACTCTTTATACGAAGAAAAAACATTAAAGTTCCGTAAATTTTGTTGCAAGTTTCTCAACGTGAGATTTGAAGGACATGTTTCTATCGAACCAGACACATAGATTTTTAACTTATTCTGATGCATTAATTTTATCATTTCCAACTGCATGAGTAAGATCTGAAGTTTTTTAATTGCATCTTTGGATCCGAAAATAATGCATTGTGTTTTATTAGCATTTAATTTAAGACCATGTCGGTCATACCATGGTTTTAGGCTCGTCAGCATAGTTTCGGCTTTAATTTGCGTCTGTGGTATTTCCGATACAGAACTTGTTATTGCAATTTGAACATCATCTGCGTACATTGAGATCCGTGTGTTAGAAGGCATTGGAGGGAAATCATTAATGAAAATAGAAAACAGTAGCGGACCAAGAATGGATCCTTGGCGAACACCAAAATTGTTTTGAATGAATGGGATAATTTGTTTTCTATGCTGACTGCATGAGATCGATTTGACAAGTAACTTTCAAACCATCGCGTGTCTACTCCCAAGTTCAGTATTTTACGTAGAATTCTATCATGTTCGACGCTATCGAACGCTTTAGAGAGATCGAGTAGCAGCAAGAGTGTTACATTCTTTTGATCGATGTCACTGTATATTTTTCAGAGATATTGAGCAGAGCGTCTTGAGTGCTAGTGTTTCTTCTATAGGCGTATTGATTTCGGTGGAGTAGATTTGACTCATCCAGGTGAAATGACAGTTGATTTGTCTCCACTTTCTCCAATTTTTTGGACATGACAGGTAAAAGACTGATGGGCCTGTAATTTTATGCTGTATTTAGGTTACCACTTTTATGCAACGGTCTAATAATGGAGTGTTATATAATAGCAAATGGTTTTTATTTCTAGCTTAAAAGATCTTATTTGTAGCAAAAAAGCACGTAATACATTGCAAGTTTTGGCTACAATTCAGCAGTTTTTTATGTGCAGCCATAAAAAACTGATATTTTTCACAAGCCGAATTTGCGAATGAAAATGTCAATACAACGAAAGAGAAAGTGGATCGGATACAAACTGCAAAGGATCAGTATAAATTGAGGCCATTTTTAACACCTCAAAAAAATTCCATCATTATAAATTATCCTCTTTTGCGTACAAACAAAACCTCAAGGTTCATTACATTGTCCGGTAAATAAATTTTTTGCACTTGCTTAATGATTCAAAAATAAATCTAACACTACTACAGAGGGCGTTTCTGTGAATAGAAAAAATGAAAAATACAAATACGAGACAAATAGACTAATGAAATAAAGCGCGATTTTCGAATGTGACTCGTGAAAAAAATTTTCTTTCTGTCCGAATGTTAAACAAGCTATGAATTTCATTTTGCGTGTATGCTTGTTTACGCGTTTCTAGATGTGAGTGTTGTGTTGCGCGATGTTTTTTTATAAATTACTTTGTGACTAACTTTTCTCACTACTTGATAATCATTTACGACGGTGTGTCAATCTACTTCGGAATAGTGTTTTTTGTTTTTTCTCACTTTGTGTCAACTAATAATTTAGGAATTTCAAAGAATTCTCTAGTAGTGTTGAAATTATTTGTAAGTTGTCAGCCATCTCTTGGAGTATAAAATATCCATGAAATGATATTTTTGATTTAATTAGCCATTGACAGGGTTAATCTATTTGCACGCCTCGTAAAGTTTGTTTATTGGTACTCCTTGTATAGTTTGTCTATTAGTACGCCTCGTATAGTTTGTCTATTAGTACACCTCGTCTAGTTTGTCCATTAGTACGCATCGTATGGTACGTTTGTCTGAGGACGTCATATATTAAGAAATTTTTAAAAAACCCAATGTGTTGTCATGCATCTCATGTATCAACTTTTTTTGGAAATAAACGGTTTTTCTTTTCTTTCTATCTCTTCTTCGTCTACTACTACTTTGTGCAGGTTTTATAGTCATTTATTGCATAATGACTACTTTTTGCCTTTGTGCCTGGTCAAAATAGCGTTCATAGTGAAATAGCATTTGTGCGATAAATATAATTTTCTATTTGCATTTGTAGTCATTATAGACTTAATAATAGGATAAATGCTAAAAATTCGTGCTCTACTTATAACTAACACCAGGACTCAATGACGGTTACCCCCAGTCAAGCCGGTAGCCCGGTACCCATTTCCGACACCTGGGTAGAGTGGGTAATTGTGGCAGAGTTCTCCCTTTTTCTTGCGGGGCGAATCACCGGGCAGCACTGTCGGGATTCGAACTGCCGACACCTTCCCGTGATGGGCGAGCGCTCTTAACCACTGGGCCCCGGCAACCATTCAAAGAAATGAAAGAAAAATAAAAATTTCATTTTCAATTAAATTAACGCATACAATTACTACAGTATTTTGTTAAGAATGACTTAACATAAATTTCCTTAGTTGGTAAACATACCGTAACTAGCGTGCAAGGCCCGTCAAAAATGACGAGATTTGATAATGTTCGAAAAACGCATAAATGATGTAATCAGGTTGTATCACACTTAAGGCCATTAAGCACATCCAGCTTAATTCCAATGTGGGATAAATTAACAGTCTCCTCCTAACATATATTAGCTTTAATGTTTTCCACTTATTTTTGTTTGCTACAGGTAATGAAGACATTTTTCGTAATAGAACACATCGGGAAATGATCAGATAAGTTGCAAGATATTATTGTAAGAAAGTCTGTGTGATCTATAATGGATCTAAAAACAAACATCGGCATCTACGGATGCTTTATTTCCAATTCAAGCCTGATACATATCACCTTGTACATTGTTTTTTCAAATGCCTTATAACTAACATCAGGACGCCATATATGACGCTTTCCCCCGGACAAGACCGGTGCCCATTTCAGACACCTGGGTAGAGTGGGGTATTGTGCTTAGAATTTTTTCTCCTATACCCAACGGAGAAAATCGCCACCAGCGCCGGGACTCGAACCCTCGTTTCCCGCACGGAGTCTGGTCCGAAAGCCACACGGCTATGACGAGCACATCTATCATATCTATCATCAAACAGTGCAGCACATTTTGATGAGACCCGTGTAGACTTCGTGATTATTCTTGAAGGAAAAATTAAAACTTAAAGGCATTCATGAATTTTGAAATTTATTCGCAGCTTTCATGTTTAAGAAGAACTTAGTTAAATCACCGCAGATATTGTTTCAGAGTATAAAGACTTGTTAAACTGTGACATAATACTATCGGTGTTAATTCAGGAAAGATACGGCGTTCATTCAGACTGGGTGAGGCCTATGCACGAATCCAAGTATAATACGTTTACTATTTTTCATCAGTTCTATGAGTAATGTTTCGATATGGTTAAGAAAGAAATAAAGAAACATTTATTTCCAATAAAGTACAAACATGAAATGTCGAGACATTGGTTTTTATAAGATTCATATAGCTGCACTTGTGACAATTCTCGAAGCTATGGGTTTAGACGTATACGTATTCAAGCCTCCGTCACGTTTATTATTATTATGTAGTGAATGGCGGCTATAATAATACATGCATTGAATCATGACTTTAAATTAGTCATCTAGCTAACTTTTGGTGTAACTAATAACGTCAAAGTTGCAGTTGATCTCAGTGATAGTACAAGTTATTTCATTCATTTTTAGATAGGGTGACCAACAGTTCCAATACAACAGCGAAAAATCGTAGTAACTTGTGATCGATTCATTAAATTTTCTACCATTAATATACTCACAGTTTTTTGATTGATTTATATTTGAAAACAATGTATTCAAATGACAGAAATCTAGGCCAATATCATCGAATTTCTCAATATGATTAGGCAGTAAATTGAACTAATAGAAAATAAAACTGTTAGAAATGAAAATATTACATAGTAAAGGTACAAAATAGGAAGTATCACTATTAAAATCACCAGATTAAATAGTAAAAATCACGCAGAGATGCTTTGCCTCAAATCTAGTGTAATTTTATAAGAGGCAGTCGCACTCAGTCCATAAGTGAAAACATTGGAGTGCATAAATTCCTCATAGTGTAGTAACAAAAACTGGCACACACCAAATAGGATCCGTATAAAACACAAAAGATTAAATGGATTGAAATCGAAATGGCAGTGACTCGAAGCTATGGGTATCTGATATCATGACTTTCAGTTCTTAAATTATTCATGGATTTTGCAACGTATGGGACACACATATTAGAACCTGAGCAGGAAACACAAAAAAGCGTTACCAAAGATATTCAATGTACAGAAATTGAAATGACATTGTGTTGGCCCAGTTGAGATCGATCGTGCATTTAAGAGACAGAGATAGTGGCCGAAGAAACTTCATGTTGAGTGAATTTTGAAATCATTTATGGTTGAGCAACCGAAACCTGAGCTTAGACTTATTATTTCGCCTTTGATATTGTTGCAAATATAATTAGTGGAGGAAAATGATACCTCAAATAAGTAAAAGTGACGACTTCCTGAATATTTGGAACTAGATTTTCGTGTATAAATACGGACAAGTGCCAAGAAACAAGCTTTGAGATCAGGCATTACCACTCAACAAATTTATGACATTTCCTACCTGAATAACACTGGTAAAAATTATGCCCAAATATCAGAGCAGCGCAAGAACTGGCACTCAGGGCTAACAAAAACATTTTTCGACACAAGTAGACTAGTGAAATAAATGTTTATGTTCATTTAATTCATTTTCGTTCAATTAATCTTTTCGTTTATCGATGACGTATTTGAAAGACAAAGATAATGGACGAAGAAACTTTAAGTTGAGCTACGGAACTGTTCATAATTGAGAAATTGGTAGTTTAAGTGAAAGTAACAGAGCACCCTTCGTATAAAGTCTCTCGTGTACTTTTTATTTCCGATGTGATATTGACGGATGAGCTTGAAAATAACAATGTAACAAAGAAACCGGTTCAAAGGGGACATATTAAAATATGTCATTTATAACACTAATGAAAGTCATTGGTTTAGGAATTTTGCACTAACTCCTGTACATGCATGCATAATACTCATGAGCATACAAGAGTTTATATCACGCACGTATGTTATCTAAACTTGAGACCAAAAATTAACCAACATAGGGTAATGGGAGGAAGTTTCTAGTAAAAACTTTCTTCCGTACGAATTGCAACATACAGCAGGTGTGACGCAAAATGACGTGTTACAAATTTGACCTGAAACTTTTCCATTGATTGTTCGATTTTGACTCTAGGGGAGATAGTTCCATAGCTGAGCAGATGATTCTGACAAAGCTTTTTACCATGTGTCCAATGAGTGGTAGTTCTCTGAAACATCATTTTCTCGACATGGCTTTCTGTTCGTTATAGTAGGTGGGAGAAATTATTTAACATCAGTATTGCTCTGAATTAGGTATAAATATGAAAATACTCATTGGGCTTTAGAGGTAAGAAACTTTTCTTCTTTCTTGAATTTACCTTTTAGATAACCTTGGCAGCAACACTCATACATTTTATTTCATCCTTTCTGAAGATATTAATGTTTTGTACGTCTCCCCAGACTAGGCTACAATAACCAATACACGATAACACTAAAGTTTAAGTGGCTAGATTTTTCACCAAGCATGCTATTATACAGGGTGACCGACACTATGTTGAACAACCTTTGGCATAAGATTAGGACCATTGAATTAAATACTGTTTGCTCAAGAACTGTGTGGTCGAAAATGCTTTGTTAAAGAGTTATAATGGCGTTAAATTTTAAACGTATTGGAGTAAAATTCGTACTTTAAGAGTAGCAGGGAAATGAAATGTAGAAGTTAGGAAAGCATGTTTATTATAAACGCAAGAAACAAAATAACAACCTTAATTATAATGACCCCATGGTACAGATTTCGAATTAAGTTAGGTTTTTACAAAATAAATTGAACATGACGCCCATCACGCCCATAAAGGCGTTGAAACGCCGGATCAATAGTGGTCAGACCCAATCGAAGATATCAGGAGTTTCACGAATCCTTGCGGAGGCTATTCTGTTATTATTTTAACTATTCATTGTGCTCGCAGTAAAAAGTGCTTTCTAAATTTCTACATTAAATTTTCCTGACACTTTCTAAGTATTGCCGCTCCAATAGGTTTCAAATTTGAAGTCCTTATAACTTTTTTAGAAGCATTTTCGCCCACACGATTAATGAATGAAAATTTTTTTTCAATAGCCCCAACCTTATGTTATAGTTTGTTCAACAAAGTGCCGGTTACCCTGCATATTGAAATAACAATACGATTCCGTTCAGTTTGTTTTAGGTTTTCTCCACGCAAGATTTGAAGGACCTATTTTCATCGAACCAAATGCCAGCCGGAAGAGAGCTTCCAGTGGAGCAGCAAACTGGAGAATAAAACACAGGAACTGACTAAAGGGTCAGAAAAATGGCAAAAGCCTCACAGGCGGAATTGATGGAGTCCGCAAGACATTATTGAAAGGTCGATCCCAACAGTCGCACAAAGCTCCGTCGTTCCGGCAATGACTGGAAAGAGGTGCGCGAGACTCACCATACTAGAAGTAAATTTAAGAGTAATGCGATCAATACGCTTTGGAAATAGATTTGTCCCTAGCATCAAGCGAATTATCGGCTCTCCATTCACTGGAAGCAGTTTGGTATGTACACCCCGGAGGCAAACTAGCCACTTTAAGAGGTTAAGCTTAGAAAGTTGAAACCTATCAAAGATGAGAGGATAGTTAAAGTTAGGCTCACCGAACAGGACACAAAGAATACCAGATGGTTGATCTGTTAATAAAAAAATTAGAG
Organism: Platorchestia sp. MABIK; assembly: GCA_014220935.1. NCBI lineage: Eukaryota > Metazoa > Arthropoda > Malacostraca > Amphipoda > Talitridae > Platorchestia > Platorchestia sp. MABIK. The sequence goes on along the minus strand of JACJUY010001857.1, from coordinate 65,052 downwards.
GAATAAACCTAATCCTCCATTCTAATTATACTAGACCCAGAGAAAGAGTAATTTAACATCATCACCCAATGGAGAATTTGAACAGTCTGAATATTTAATGCAGATGGAAGTTATCTGATAATAAAAACTCACACGAGAAAGATAGAATTCCCACAAACAAATAAAAAACAGGGAGAACGAGGAATCACACCAGGCCTGCGACCAGCGTGCAAACTCGCATGCTGCTGCCCCTCCAAGCAGCGCTACACCTCAGACCCGGTCGCGCTCGTGTCAATAGCTAGTCGATGCTCCCATTCCATTGAAGGGATTTGATGGTTTTTGTTATCCCTTTACACATCTAACGTTTTAATTAGTATAATAGGACAAATAAGAAGGCGCTCTTAAGTCGGTTTTATTTAATCAGTGAGTATGTAAAATGTTGTGATGAGAATAGGACACGATAATGTAATCTAAAAAGGGGTAGCGGGGTAGACCCGGATCTGGACTTTACACGGCAGCGGCAGGCGATCTAATGGCTGCTGAGCCAAGAACAATGCTTGAGGAGCGCGAATGTTGCCACAATGCGGAACTGGTCTCGCAAGACGATTGGGTTTATTTGGCATTTTGTGTTTTGAATAAAAAGGTTTTTTTTAAAAGATACAAAATTTACTTTAATATTCAACTCCAGATTAGTATTAATTATTCTGGAATTTTCCGGGCACCACAGCACTACCCTGGCCAGACGCGGAGCAACCCTCAGATACGAAAGTACTGATAGTCCGCTGAGGGTCTGAATCGAACAACACGACCCGATCTAGTGCGGGCAGGAGGTGGTGAGGGTGCGGGGGTAACCTCGGGAAACCGCGGAGTAGGCTAAGAGGGTTGAGAAGAGGGTTGAGAAGGGGGTTGAGAAGGGGGTTGAGGAGGGTCAGGATTCGGGCTATAGGTTTAACAATAAGCGAAACGATTTCAGTAAAAGCGATGTTTTCGCTTTATCGCATTATCGCTTCACTTATCGCAACTCCAACGACTGGTTAGTCTTTGAGTCATTCATGAAAGTTTGTGATAATTTCCTGGGGAAACATCGTTCAGAAGTGCAAGTTGTGAATGATCTGCTGTTAAAACGATCAATCGACACGTTTGATTCGCCCTGAGGAAGCTTAATCTTAAAGTACTTGGGATTTCGCTCAAGGACCTCGTAGGGACCTGAAAAAGGGGCTTCTAAACTTCTCTTAATTCGGTCGATACGCAACCAAGCCTTTTTGCAAGTTTGCAAGTCAACGGGCATATAAACAGGTGGTGTGTCATGACAAGAGCCTTCGGAAAGACGTCGGAAATCAAATTTTTGCATTTCCTGCACGAAGGTCTGCATAACGTCCGACGAAAATGGTCTGGGTCTAGCATTGATAATTAGAGGTTGAGGGCAAAGCATGTGAGTGCCAGTCACGGCTGTGAAAGGGGAAAATCCGGAAGAGTTCGGAGTCATGTGCAAGCCTAGTAGGACGATAGGAAGGGAGAAATACCAATTTTCTCTACGGGCCACAATGGCCGCTTTTAGGGTTCGATGCAATCTTTCAACTAAGCCATTGGACTGTGGCCTGTAGCTACACGTGCGGATATGGTGAAAACCAAGGAGTTTGGAGAGTTCACTGAAAAGTTCTCCTTCAAATTGGGCTCCTCTATCTGTCACCACTTCCAACGGAACACCAAAGCGCGATATCCATCCGGATACGAAGGCAATGGAGACCGAGGAAGCAGTGGTGTCAACGAGAGGTACAGCTTCGCACCATCTAGTAGCGCGATCAATGCAAGTCAACAGGTACTTAAATGGTAAAGAACACGAAGAAGTAGGTAAGGAAGAGGAAGGAAGAGGGCCCACTAAGTCTATGTGGACAGTATGAAAACGATCAGATTGAGGAGCAATAGGGCTAACAGGAGCCTTCGTGTATACACATACACCTTCGCCTGCTGACAGTTTTCGCAGAACCTAACAAATTTATGGCCAGAAAAACCTGGCTTTGACGTTTTTGGCAGTATTTTTATAACCAGGGTGCGCCAGATTGTGCAAGAATGATATGATCTGCTCACGGCAAGTGAGGGGAACATAGGGTCGAGGACAGTCAGTAGAGGAATCACATCATAGTTTAAGGTCAGGGGAAATATCGAAGGATGTCAGCCTTTCTTTCAGCACAGCCATATCGGGATCGTCAGCCTGGGCAGCGGCGAGTTTTTTAAGATCAAAAATATCAACCGAGGTAGCACAAACCGGGCGCGACAAGCAGTCGGCTACCACATTAAGATTGCCCTTAATATATTCAACAGAGGTTACGTACTAGAGGTTACAGAGGAAAGATAATTGCCTCTGCTGACGATCCGATTTTACCAGCGATTTTGAGTAAAAGGCCGACACAAGAGGCTTATGATCAGAGAACAGAGTCACTGAGTGACCGTCGATGAGGGATTGGAAATGCAAAACCGCTAGAAATGCGGCAAGCAGTTCACGGTCATACGTCGAGTAAGTTTTTTGAACATCAGAAAGTTTCTTAGAAAAGAAAGCGACAGGAGCAGGTTGAGAGTCAACGAGTTGGTACAGTGCTGCTCCCAAAGCAAAACTCGAGCTGTCGGAAACGAGATGATATTCGGAAGCATCAGGGGATGGAAAATGGAGGGTTGGACAGTCGGCCAGAGCCTGTTTTAGGTCACTAAAAGATTGCTCCGCTGCCTCAGTCCACGTTAATTGCTTAGCTGCCGGGTAGATACGTAAGAGTTCGGTTAAACCGAGAGCTTTGGTGGCAAAAGAAGGAATCATGGGGCGAAAAAAATTGAGCATGCCCATGAAACGTCGCAAGTCTCGAGAACATTGAGGACGGGCACAGTCGGCAATGGCGGCTACTCTGTCGGTAGGAGGCCGTATGCCGTCTGCGCTCACCTCATAGCCAAGAAAGGTTAGTTTAGACTGGAAAAAACTGCACTTGTCAATCGACAAACGCAATTTGTGTTGAGCAAGGAGGGAAAGAACGTCGGACACATTTTTTAAGTGCTCTTCCTCGGTTTCAGAGGCGATGAGAATATCGTCTAAATAGACGACGACATTTTTGACATTAACAAAGAGTGCGTCGATGTACCTCTGAAAAGTCGGTCCAGCGTTTTTTAGTCCGAAAGGCATGTACAAAAATTCGTACAGTCCAAACGGAGTCGTGACAGCGGTTTTAGGAATAGAATCAGGAGCAACAGGAATTTGTAGGTAGGCGCGCTCTAGGTCGAGCTTAGAAAAGATTTTTTTGAAGTGCAAAGACATGGTTAGAGAACGAAGGTGAGGGATAGGATATCTGTCGCTTACAGTCAGAGAATTAAGTACACGGTAATCTCCGCAGGGCCTCCATTTACCAGGTTCCTTCTTTGGAACGAGGTGCAACGGTGACGCCCAGGGAGAGTTGGATCTCCTGAGATCCAAAATTAACAAAAATTCGAATTCTTTTTTAGCCGCTTCGAGTTTAGTACCCGTAAGAGGACGTGGTTTGAAATGAACAGGAGGACAAGTGCCAGTGTCGATTGAGTGCTGAACGGGGCAGTCGGTTGATGTATCGGTCGAACCGAGTCGTAGGGGGAAGTCAAAATAGGGTGGTCGGTCAAGATCTTACGTACACGGGGATCCACTTGCGTTAAATCCACCGTATACACGGTCGAGGAGTCACTTGAAGGAGAAAGAGGGATCTGTCTACCTGTCAATGTGTCAATAAGCTTTTTATTCTCGCAATCTATCAGTAAACTATGCGCAGCCAGAAAGTCGATACCTAGTATAGGCTGAACTACGTCGGCTATCACAAACGTCCACTGAAATGATCGTCCGAGGCCATTGATGGCAACTGCCAGATCGGCCTCACCCTTGCATCTTATACGCTCTCCTGACGCGGTAGATAGGGAAACTGATGTGGGATGAGGGTATTCTAATTCACGGGATGGTGGTAGAATGCTGATCCCCGCCCCAGTATCTACTAATAGTTTTACCTCGCTGTGACTTATGCGTGCGCTTACTGAAAGCGGTCGTCCGACGGTCACGGCTTGTACAGACGACCGTGCTAGTTTTCCGACCTACGGAACGGGGTAGAAGGTCGAGCAGGGGAGGAAGCCCTACTAGGGGGACGAGAGCTTGGCAACGCGGGAGTGTAGTTCATGCACCAGCGCCTGCATGATCTAGCTTCAGTCCCATAGTAAAGGTGTGCTCTACAAACTTTAGGGCGCTGGTGTGAACGGAAAGCTCTAACTCCTATTGGGAAGCTGGGACTGTTGTACTGGTCCGATCTCTCTACTTGCGCGTTCTGGGAATAATTTCGGAAAGTTGTGGGCGCTACCGTCCCGGGCGCTCTCTCTCGAAAGTCTGGCCTAACCGCTGCTACCTGACTTCTAGACAAATATTCAAGATACGTCTCTGCGATGGAGGCCATAGTGTCTAAATCATGTTCCTGTCTAGCAGCTATCCATGGCCTAATTGCCTCTGGCAAATTAGAGACAAACTTTAAGCGGAGGAATTCCTCCGACAAACCTAGATTACTTTCCGCAGCTAGCGCGCGCAGTTTCATGAGGTACTCTTTGGGTCTGTCCTGACAGAACAAACCCCTCTGCGAGACTAGCTCATCGAATATATCTTTCTCCGACCTGGAATAGCGCGTCTTCACAAAATCTTTCAATGCTTCATAATCGGCTGATTCTATGATCGCTTGAGGAATATGACGGGTAAGACGGGAGTTTAATGCACCTAGCGCGTGGTGAAATTTCAGAGCGGGAGTACGTATTTTAGCAGTCACAAATTGCGACTCAAGAATGGTAAAAAAACCTTGGGGGAAAGTTTCATCGAATTCCGGTGGCCTGACTAGAGCTGCGTTGGTCGGGGCATGAATGTCATTTTCTACTGTCTCGTGTCCGTTACTGTCCGAGAGTGGGGGAGTCATTCTACCGTGTCACGCTAAGGAAGGATAGTCACAGCAAAGGAATTTGGAGAAAATGCGAATCTAGAATATAGATAACGTCGAAATTGGGGAACTTGTTTTCAAAGAAAAAAAATCTGAATGAAAATAAAACAGTTATAGTGATAGGATTCGGAGAAAAAGTAGCACAAAAATTAAAGAAAACGTCAAATTGGGGGAAACTAGAGAGGAGAAAAGAAAATAGGAAATAGCTCACTGGCCGAGGAATACGCAATGGTGCACCGGGAAAATGAATAAAATAAGATGAAAATAAAAAAAATGCAGTACGACACAAGCAAATTTTAGAAAATAATAATAAAAATGTGCCAGTTCACGGGGGTGCTACTCACGGTAGGTGTAATCGCAGTCTTCAGCTTTTGTACGCCACAAGGAGTTTTCTTTCTTGATGTTGTCGTCCGGGCTGGATGTAGTAAGCGGCCGGCGGGCTTCGTTGGCCGTTGATCTACCCCTTTTATTACCGTGTTTGTGTGAGAAATGGCTTTGTCGATGTGGAATATGATAATGAGATGGGGGTTTGATCATATGGGGTCAAAATAATGAAGGCGGGTGTTGTATGCAGGGATCACCACTGAAGGGATTGGATGGTTTTTGTTGTCCCTCTACGCATTTAACGTTTTAATTAGTATAATAGGACAAATAAGAAGGTGCTCTTAAGTTGGTTTATTTAATCAGTGAGTAAGTAAAATGTTGTGATGAGAATATACACGATAATGTAATATAAAAGGGGTAGCGGGGTAGACCCTGATCTTGACTTTACACGGCAGCGGCATGCAATCTACTGGCTGCTGAGCCACGAACAATGCTTGAGGAGCGCGAATGTTGCCACGATGCGGAACTGGTCTCGCAAGACGATTGGGTTTATTTGGGACTTTGTGTTTTGAATAAAAAGTTTTTTTTTAAAAGGATACAAAATTTACTTTAATATTCAACTCCAGATTAGCATTAATTATTCTGGAATTTTCCGGGTACCACACCATCACCGCCACCATCGCACACACCACCACCACCCCTGCACCACCGGCGCGCCAAATTTCGACCACTCGCGCGAACACAAACTTTAACACAGTCTTTCTCCCTAAAAACAGGGTAAAAAAGGGGTAGTTATGGAAAACGCATGGAAAACGCTCTAACTTTTAAAAGAATGCACCGATCGGCTTCAAATTACTTTCAAATGCAAGAGCGGAACATTCTCTATTTCCCATATTGAATTCACTATTAACTAACTAACTAACTAACTAACTAACTTGTCTATTATTTTATTTGCAAACTTTTTGTTGAGAATGAGCCAAGACTCGAAACATTCAAAGTGA
>JACJUY010001857.1:47244-57592 GCA_014220935.1 Platorchestia sp. MABIK | reverse complement strand
TGACGAGCCGTACACGCACACGGACTAAAGCACGCACACTCAAAATGTGCGAACTTGACGTGGGTGCGACCCGGCCTGCGACTCAGTCTCATCCGTATCTGCTTTTGACTTCTATGTGCCCACCATGGTGGGTGCCCACCGTCGAAACAAAAAGGGTTGTAATAATTGAGTGAGCTAATTCGCAAAGCTTATGATTTATTACCAGCGTGCAGGATCCGTCAAAAATGACGGGATTCGATTGTTTCCTTCAAATAAGTCAAAATGTGGATGACAAATAATTAGATCCATCCTAACAGTACATGCGATCAAAATATTCTTCTACTTGTGCACTGGTGAAATTCGAATCACAGATACGGTTATTAAGCATCCTTAAGAACATTAAAGACACACGCACCAGCCATGCAAGCAACAACTGTATATTATTTTTCAATTATTATTATTATCCGAGAAAATTTAGAAAAATTTACTATATCTTTTTCATCGCGATAAGCTGCATTTTTTCAAAAATGTATTCAATTTTCACGCAATATTTTTGACTTAAAAACAGAAGTAAGCAGATCCCAGGTTTTTTGTATCATTTGAATGGCATCTACGATACCAAGCAAGCAGCCCATTGTAATAACATAGGAGATATTACGCACTACAAACATATTTATTCACAAAATTATGGAGACACCTGGCGTTTTATTATTTAGTGGTGTTTCTTATAGAAACTGATCCGCCAACCTTCTCAGATCCGTCATGCTTTGAAATTCGATGAACTTGTACATTGAAATTTTTTATTGTTCCAGTGAGAAGTTACTTTACAAACGATAGATCATATAACTATATTCTCGCTGTTTTTTTGCAGCACTGATTTGACATTCTATAGAGTAGTGATCGGAAATACATTGATATTCAGTGCTAAGAAATTTATATTCAGAAATTGAAATTGATATTCAGTGCTGATATTCAGTGCTGAGTGATACTTTTGTATTATTTTTTATATCCAGATCCAGAAGAGTTCTCGAAACTTAAATAACGCAGGTGTGTTCTTGGAGCATTTAAAGCAGTAGTGCCTCATGTATTCTTCACGCGATGAAAAGTTACAAATGTTTAATTCATCCCTTATGTCCGGAAAACATTCGTGCACGTAAAAGTACACCAACTGACCATTCCTAGCATGTCTGCCGCTAATTGCTGGCTCCAATTCTGTACCGTTTAGCTGTAGCCACATGCTTCGTTTTGTGCGACTGCCAGAAGTTAACTTTCGCTGGAGTGCATCGTCGCCATTGTGTGTGGCAATGGGTATCTTCGCCTAGTAGACAGCGTTGCTGGAGGACACTCGAGGCAGTTCGCTCTCTTTTTTGACAGAATTGGTCCGATTCCTTCTTGTATACAGCAGAGTGTCAGCGTTTACTGGACGAGTTTTAATGTTTGTGATCACTCGTCAACTTCTGTTCAGTCAAAATTGCAGTTAGAGCGATAATTAAGCTTTTAGTTGATCCGACTCCCCCACTGTTGTGAGAAGTGTAACTCGTGCGAATTGCTAATCGTAAAAATTTGTGCTGTACAACATGCAGTTCATTTACTTCCAATATTTGTAACACTTTGATTATTCTCCTGTTTATTAGCTCCTGTAATTCTCTGTTTTGTCTTTCTAGTTTTGGCAACATTCTTAAACAAGAAAATTGTTATTCGTCCTTCTACGAAAAGAAATTTTACCCTCAAAGTGGGTGGCACAGATTTGTTGTGTTAGTAAAATATTTGCTTAACTAATTGTTTTTATTTGTTGAGTCTTCGTTAAAGTCGCCGGAGACAACGAATAACTTTGGTTGCTGAAATTTTTTTAAGGTTTTCCACGAAACTTGATTGTTGAGCGTAGGGCCTAATGTTGAACAAAAGTAGCTGTAAGCCCTACCGATATTGATTTATTCCCCTTCATCTATTTGTATTTTGAGCCAACCCATTTCTACACATTCACAAGCTTCATTTGCTGGAAGTTAAGATGTTGAGTACACGTCTTTCACGAAAATGCACGATCCACAACCTCGGATCCTTTTTACGCCATCAGAGCATTACAGCACGTGGACACGTTAAACATTCAAATATTACTTTTACGGCGAATACTGAGGAAAATAATAGTATTTTTTCCGACTTTGCCGCATTACTAAACGGCAAAAACATTTTCGTACACCTATTTTTATCAAAAGTCATTTTACAGACCTGGATTAAAGTTTTTTAGTTTCTGTGCACTTCCATTTAAAAATCATATCATCAAAACTTCACAGGCATACACTAGGAATTTTCGTTCTTAAAAACATTTTTTCACTAAATCGTTTCACACTCAGACTTTTCGAAAGGGCATTAAGAATTTTTTGAATCAGGAAGAAAATGTTACTCCATTTGTACCTACTGTGCTATAAAAGGATAACATTTTTGTGTTTTCTATGTTTTTTTTACAAACAAACATCGGCATCTACGGATGCTTTATTTCCAATTGAAGCATGATACATATCACCTTTTACATTGGTTTTTCAAATGCCTTATAACTAACACCAGGACGCCATGACGCTTTCCCCCAGTCAAAGACCGGTACCCATTTCAGACACCTGGGTAGAGTGGGGTATTGTGCTTCGAATTTTTTCTCTTATACCCAACAGAGAAAATCGCCACCAGCACCGAGACTCGAATTCGGGTCTCCCCGCACGGAGTCAGGTCCTATACACACACGGCTATGGCGAGCACTTTTGATCCACAATCCGGAAAAATGAAGAAATTACTTTTCGTTCCTTAATGGAAATATCTCTCACATTAAATTTATTTTGTTTTCATTAACAAAAATCACCTTAGTTCTTGCTTCAATTACTAAGATGAACTGCCGACATGCCTCCCGCTGGTCCTCGGTCAACCATCCGCTCCCACGCTGAAAAGTGTAACTGTTCTGTGAAACCCGATGAATTTAATGTTTTAGACTCTGTTTCCAACCTTACTAGTCTATCCCATCCGTGTATTCCATCCGTGTAACATTAAGATATGGGATATCAGAGCAAATGTTTGTTTTAATGTTTTATTCGTGTATATGTGATTATTAGCCTAGTGTGACTTTTTCGTTTCTGACGCTCGGGAGTATATTGTGGCAGCATCATTTAGATAGATAATTTCATGAGTTTGTTGTATGGTTAATCTTCCAAGCTAGCTGAAAGCCACTTGCAGAATGTGTATAAGTGAAAAGTTAGGTCTCGAAACTTGCGAGCAGTCGTCCTTTTAATTTTACGTACATTTGTGTAAAATCAGTCACTGCCTCTCATTATACTTCCAACACCAGCCGAAAATCATATGTCAATATAAGTGGAGACTTTCCTACACGGAGTTCTTCACCAATGTGTCACTGTCTATCTTTTTAAACTTTTACTGAACGGAATACACTTACATGATCCTTTTTCAATTTTTTGTACGATCATTGAAATACCTATCAGGGTGTGTTTATGAACGACGCATTTTTCCACTGAGACATTTTATTTAGAAAACAATGTTGCTCATTTAATGCATCAACTTTAAAGACAACAAAATATTTTTCTTTTTTCTTTCTTTTCCTCCAACGTTTAAGTTTCATTATTTCGCAATTTTTGTTTTTCATGTGTTCCAGCAATCTGCACAGATTTTTGAAACGATATTCAATTTTCATTTAAATTCAATTTTCAATAATTCATTTCCATTTATTAAAATTTCATTTAACCATGTCCATCTAACGAAACGCTATTAGCAAACGTAAATCAGTAAATGAGGTCGTAAATCAGTACCATACCATCAATGTATGATAAATGATACTGTAAATTTAGTTCATTAGCGCAATTGTTTACTTCGTTGATCTGTGTTCGCACTGCACCACAGTTTTGTTTAGACTTGCTCGACTATTTTTTCTTGTTTCTCATTCACGAAACGGTTTCTGCCGGCATTGATCAAGATGAAAATTTCATGAATTTATATCACGGTAAAGCACATTCTTTGTGATGTATAGACGCAGCTGCTTCTAAGTGCTTCTTAACATGTGCGTACAAAAAGCTAGTTCCAAATTCATTCCTACTATTCTTCCACATTACATAAGCATTGATCAAACCTCCGCTTGGACGCGTGAGTGATATGAACTAAAGTGTATTATGCGTAATATGTGAGTATGAACAAGTGTTAGTGCATAATAGCTAAGTCTGTGACTTTCACTTTCATTCCAACTCCACACGCATAATTTTTTCGTCAACTCTCGAGTTTTTGCTTTTGAATATCATTTCGATATTTCGCGCTTGATAAACTCATGAGCCATTGGGTGAAATGTTTTTTTAAGTGAAAACTGAGTGTGAAACCTGAAATGTAGGACGAAAAACGATTTGTACATACACCACCGATTTTTAAAGTTGAAACATTTCTGCTACTTACTCAACTTCAAGCACCCTGTTCATTATCTTCGTCTCTCAACTCTCCCACATTCTATTACTGTGTGTGCAAAAAAATTTCTTAATTTGACCACAAGAATCACCCGACTTTGTGTAGTTATTACACATTCGATTACAAATAAATCCCGTTTTCTAATGGAATAAACTTTCATGTTTTTCTCGCAATCTTTGTTGAACAAATGATATAGCTATTGTAAAAAATATCTATGTTTGTTTAAAGTTGTGTTAAAAGATTTTGCGACAAATGTTATACATTTAGTCCATCAGCATTTTTTAAAACACACTATTTATCTCTCCTACTTTATTTCTTTAGACCTCCAAATTACTGAATCCCTTTCTATTCAAGGACGTTGCACGACACCGAGTCAGCGTTACGACTAGTCACGACACCCTTGTAAGTGTTGAATATTTTTATTAAGTTTTACGTTTTATCTGTTTTTGAATTTGAGTAACGTGTATCTCTCCTCGTTTCAGATCAAACCTTGATGAGAATGACTTTAAATTGAAGTTAAAGTAACCAATTTTAAAAACCTAACCATTTTTTAGGCAAAATATTTCCAATCAACGCTCCATTCCTCTGCCATTCATTGTTAAGCCCCTCAAAAAACGATATGTTCTTGAACGTGATAGAACATTGAAAACCAACTTTGGATTTCTAAGAAAAAAATTTGCACTTGAAATTCAGAACAACCAACGGTATTTGAAGTATTTCTTAACAAAATGTGTTAAATTAATTGACAAACCATGATAAACAGACAATGGCTTTGCCAGCAAGGGGTTAAATACATGATTGGGAGAAATAAAAATCTATTCTATTGAGTATTTTATTTTACGCACGAGTAATGAAAGCTTATAAATATTATAATTAATACTGAAGAATGCCTGCAGATTGTCTCCTCTTACATTCTCACAAAAGCTTGTTGAAACTATAATGGGTGAAAGTGAATGATTTTGTTACTAAGAAATCGACGTTTCGAAAATTTGATACTAGTTTTCGTGGATACAGATTAACATATTCGTACCTAGTAACTAGATCGTCGTAGAAGTTGTCTACCAAAATAATGCTGGCACGAAAGATTCCTACGAGCCAGAAACGAAAAAGAATAATCACACAAGGCTGACCTATATCTTTCGCTTTTCAAAGATAAATAAGAAAAACAAATATTTCTCCAAAAGTATTATCGAAAAGTTAATTTATTAGATGTTTACAATTTTTCAAAATAAACTCACGTCGAATTTGCGGAAATAAAACAAAAAGTATTCGAATGCGCTTTATTAGTTCGCTGTAAAAAAATGCTTTTATATGGATTAATCTGAGGTTAAATATTCAACTAAAATTTAATGTCAATTGTCGCAAGCAATGTTAAAAATAGCAACCATTAACTTGGTCATGCCTTCATTTAGCATCAATTAAGTATTTATGAAAACTGAGTTTATGACTACTGGTCGGTCAGCAGCATTATAGAGATCCTCTTCGTGACCACCGGGGGCGCACAGGGCGGTTAAAGTGTTAGGGAAAAAATCAAAAATCATAAATAACTAGTGAACAGACTAAAATACCGTCCAACGTGATTTTTAAGTAATGAGAAAGGGTTGGCGAGCCTCTTTCACAAAAAACTTTGCACAACATGTACGTATGGAACAAATAAACAACCAAACATGCTGAAACAAATTTTAATTCTTGTCCATAATAGAATATGAGAGAAATGTGTCAGGTGATTGATTTATGAATGCTCACATCAGATTGCTCTAATTTTCATTTATTTACTTATATTTTTGGGTAGAGAAACGTACGTCGTTCACTGGGGTAGCAATGAACCTTTTTTAAAGAAGTGAAATAAATAAAAAGAAAAATAGTTTATTTCCAATAAAGTTGATACATGAAATGTATAACATTGTTTTTTAAACATCTCAACATTTAGATCCTGAGTTGATAATCACACATGGGTATCGTAATACCCATGGCAATTGTCGAAACAAATAAATGAAAGAAAAGCACGAAAAATGCATTCCCTTCGTTGCATTTATCTGATTTTGATAATGCACATAAATACAAGTAACAAAGAAAACATAATCCTAGTGATGCATTGTTGGAAACACTCATGTCAGTGAGCACTTACATTGGCATACGAGCATAGGAACTCGTGATATGAGGGATTAAAGTTGAAAGTAAAGTGCGCAGATTTGAATTATTCTATTTTTAAGACTTTGAAATCAACATTCGGAACTATTTTTTCTTTCTTACGTATCAACTAGTAAGCCAAAAAACGAGCTCATAGAGAATGAAACATTGTACCATAACACCAATTTATGATATTTCCGACGCTAATAATACTGGCACAAAAGAGTTCACAGGAGTCAGAAAGAGTTAGCATTAACAATTAAATGCGAACTGGTCACTGATCGTTATTTAAATGTTTTCGTCGCGATTCTCATTATCATTTTTTTGCAATAAAATTAAACAGTCCATACTGCTACATTAAACTAACGCCTGTATTGCTTATTGGGCTGTACTTGAAAAAGCGTGTTTTTGATAGGATACGCAAAATTCCGCTAGCTTCTAATTTTCTAATTGAAACATCGGGAATATCAAGTTGCAGGCTAATTATAAAAAAGTTTAATGTTTCTCACTCTCTCTTAATTCCCAAAAATAGCATACAGACATTGATACTTGATTTAAAATGAAAATGCGGTGATGGATTAGGTTCGTTTAAAATTAGCAAAAAGCTACCAAATTTCCCCACACAGATTACAAAGGAATCTTATTGTGGTTTTACGATCAACTGTACTTCACAGGTGTCGAGTGAGGTCTTCCAAATAGGTCTATTATTAAATGCGATATAGAAATGCGGTAATCGGCAATGCTACCGAAGGAAAAGCTTCAAAGTTAAGCAATGTAGATCCACGTGATGTTTTCATATGGTATTCTCTTTGACAGAGATGCGAAATGACATGACACTCTGACGTCGTGAAATGACGCCTTGACTTCTCAGCATGTTTGAAATATCCTTCGTCGGAGTATCTATTTGTAAGCATAGGAAGGTCGCCACTGTTTTTGCCAATGATTTAGCGCATTTATTTTCGTTTGGTATGCCACCTGTTTTGACAGGCGCCTTTTAACAAATGATAATTCCATTTCGAAGTTAGTTTCGAGTTGTACCGGTATGCAACTGCATAAAGGAATCTATGATGGTCTTAATTCATCAGTGGAAATATCACAGCAACACAAATGCGGCTTAAAGACCTTATACTTCTTTAGAGTTTAATGGTCCAAATTTTTTTTCTTTAGAATCAACCCTTTTTTATGTCGTTTAGATCGTATCGAACAATAGATAACCTTGCACAACGATGTACAATATTAAAACAATAAACTTTCAGTGCTAACTTTAACTACGATTTTCGAAAACTTTAAAGCTGCAACCAAACCATTTTTTAAAATGTGTTCTAGTTTCAATCTTTTCACTCTATAATCTCAAAGCTTACACGAGCCTCATCAAGATCTGCTACGCTACTTGATAATTTATTCATGTCAGACCCAACAGACTACCTTGCAGGAATAATAACATCGGACTTAATTGATCATTTCGCAGTTTCTCGTTAAGGAAAATGTCTTCGGATACTTTTACCCACTTACTGGTAAACACGCATATCGTTGCATTAATAAAATAAATGATAAAAAATGCAAGGTAAATACTTGCACTTTGAAAATTAATTCACTCAATGATCATCAACCGACGAGACATTAGTACAAGAAACATTGATGAAGCAATGTTATATTCAACTGAAATTAAAAACACACAAGATATAATCAATGTTGCCTGATCATCACTGGTACAATTACACAAAGAAATAAATGAAAACCTTGAATTTCTGTACACATTATTATAAGTGTCACGCAGGGTTGCGAAATCGGAGAAAAAAATTTCGACTCCGACTTCGCCTTTTCAGAATTTTTCAACTCCAACACCGATTCCGCCGATTCACCATTTTGCGACTCCAATTCCTTCCAAATTTTAGCAATGAATGTTATATATCTTATTGTTTGCAGGTGTGACAACATGTATGTATTTTTCCAGTTCTTTATTTACAAATGTCATTTAAATTGGGAACAATACGTTAAAATCAAGGTTTATAATTATATCTTCTAACCCGTTGTATGTTTATTTATATGTTTATTATATATTTGTTTTGCCCGCTATTTGAAAAACATAGGATGTATATTTGTTTGTTTGGTATAATTGATACTGATTCCATTTAAAAATCAAACGTCTTTCGTTTAGAAACGTTCAGAAATATTAGTTTATCTTAAATGTATGCAAATTTTCTAACTAAATAAAATGGAAATGATTCAGGAAAGATGAAGAAGACTTGACAGAGAACGCAAAAGAAGAGCTAGAGTAGCGCTATCTCAGAAACGAAGAGAAGAAATCAGGCAGCTTGATCCTTCCTTAATTAAGGTGGACACACACCTGACTGCTAACTTGACAAGTTTACTTGCGCAAGTATTTTGTACAAGGAAACTTGAGGGTCTGTAGGACAAGACTTGCGCATGTATTCGACTCGCACAAGTCACTTGAGACATGGTTTAATTTTAATCCTGTAAACATGTGTAAGTCTCACTTGCGCAAGTGAAACGTAGCGTGTGTACCGAAGATGTTGCAGACTTGATAACAGCACGGCCAGTAGCAACACAGCCTTCCAGAAGATTTTTAACCATTTTACGATCAAGAGAAGATTGCTCGAAAATTGATTGCTCAAAGAAAAGAAGATTGCTCGAAGATTGTATTACAGTGAATATAAAATTAAACTGTAGAATGAACCAAAAAATTTACAAATAAATTGCTTCGAACTTGCGAATGCAAAGTTTTATCAGAAAAAAAGCGCTCGGTGTCTTTAAAATTTAATTGAATAAAAAAATTAATAGGCAAGAAAATTAGACAATTGCTGAAGTGTTTTACTCAAAACAACCGCCATTAGCGTGTATTGCAGCCACAATCCGGGGCTGGAACCTGGAGCAAGCCGATTTTACACTTTCTCTCGGAAGATCCCTGTTACAGCAAATCCGGTAAGAACCCCTGCAAGGTCCACTAAAGGAGCAATGACAAATGTGACTCAGTGTTGGAGGCCATTAAACAGTACTTCAAAAAGCCCAAACCGAAAGAAGATCGGTACGATGTTTTGGGTAAAACTGTGGCTCTAAAAATTAGAGACATAACAGATAACACGCAAAGACTTCTAGCAGAGAAAATGATCAATGACGCATTTTTTATGGCAGAAACAGGCCAGCTGACCATGTCCATTCCATTCGTGAATGTGCACCTACACATTCCGCTTCTCCTACTTCCGAACATTTTAGCAATAGCGCTGATGTCCATTCTCAATATAGTGGACCAAAAAATTTTGAATTGCAACCTCCTGATGTGGTGAACGACAATACCTCAACTCATTCGTTAGCATCCTTTGTTTCTACTTTTAGGCCTGAATAATGCGCAAAGCTGAATGTGTGTATTTTTGAAAAATATTAAATCATCATCTAACAAAAATGAAAAATCAAATATATTAAATAGGCATAAAGTAAAATAAGCGTTTCAATTACGTTCAAGAAATCACTTTTTAGAACTTCGTAAATAGCAATGCAGGTTTTAGGAACTATGTAGTTCATAGCCTGGGGTAAAATTATGGTTGAGTATTTTAGGTCTTCATAACTTCTTCAAGTCGCAAGAAATCGCAATGTTGCAGTTAGTCCTTCGTGGGGAGAAGTAGCGTCTCTCATGATTGTATCCTTCTTTTTAATTAACGGTGTTACCCGGGACAGAGGATGCATATACGAAAAAAAAAAACAGTTTATTTCCAATAGAGCTGGTACAAAAGTACCATCATTGGTTTTTAAAATATCTTAAAGTTAATACACTTAGATG
>JACJUY010001856.1:101411-126648 GCA_014220935.1 Platorchestia sp. MABIK | reverse complement strand
GACACTCTTTGTGCATAGAATCCTGTTCCCATGATTACATCTTAAATGGTTTGTACCTATTTTTTTTGGAGCTCATTGTATGTGGTTAAAGGGCTTAAACTCATCTAATCTGATTTCACACCATAAAATTACAACGACAAATATGGTACCGAACACCATTGGAAAATATTTCTTGACTACTTGCCATTTTTTTATTTTGAAAATCATCTCAGATGCTATAAGGAAGGGAGAATTCCAGCAAAAAAACAAAACCAAGAAAGTTGACGCAGTGAGCGAAGAAGATAACAAGCTTGACTCTTGGCAACTATAAAGCAGAAGAGTTCAAGTCTGATGGTCTCGTGCAATTTCTGCCTTTATTTCTGTCATGGGAACTTTTCCAATCCCAGAAGAAATCTTCTACTGCTCATTCGTTGTATATCTGACTCATTGTTCTTATAAAAATTTGAACAAAAAGTGATTGAACTGTTTCAACGATTTTAGTTTCCATTTAAATTTAAAGCGTCCTTAATCAACTTAGATGTATGTACTGAAACGTGAGTTTTCCGCACTTTACTGGACTGGCATTAAAAGAGGTCGCACGCGTCTGATACTGAGGTGGTGCTGGATCCGGTGTTGTTCGAGCATCGAGACTTGAGTCAAAAGCTTACATGACCTCCTTGTGAGAGTTTGTGTTGCTTGTGAGTTACTGTCCTGCGTCCTGGTAGCGCTTGGTGTTAAATGAACCTGGTAAGTGAATGTTTACATGTGTTACAGGAGGTTTTTATAAAACCATTTGTCTTTTGAACGGACGTGTTCGTACTTTACTAAATAATTGAGGGAGAAGCAGCTGTTTGCAACTGCACAACGTGGTGTAGATCAGTTGCCTCCTATAACGTTTTATTCCTATAGTTCCTAAACTTTGAAATATTTATCACTTGTTTTCGTTTGAACGTAGCAAGTTTTTTTATTTCGATTTTTTTTCGTAAAATGAATGATCTTTGCGTTTGTGATTGCAACTTACCCTTTTTATGTTTGTTAATTCGATGATTTTATTTCATTTTTTGTGTTCTCGTTATGTTATGTTTCTGTATTTTTTTTAGGTTTAAATGAAGGATTACCATGAGGTCATTTGATAGTCCTTCATCTGGGTAAAATGAGCAACCACACCCAGCATTTTAAGTAGTGTTCTGCGCTACATCATTGACTTTTTTCTAACTGCTCTTTTAAAACGGCTAATGTGCGAGACTCCAAAACAAAATTGTCTTTGAGTTACTGATGACCAAAAATACTCAGAATCGAAACTCTGCGATGATCACCGATTTGAAGTCATCCGAGCCGCTTTTGACCTGGTTTATAGTGGTTGCGATACTCACGCTTTGGAACGGTTGTGTGCTCTCGTGTGTTATATTTCGCTCACGCTCGTACTGGTGGTGTAATCGATCAAGCAATATTCGATAGCAAATTAGCTTTGTATTGCGCTGCCGCGGACCTCCCCTCTGATGTAGATTATCTTGCAGCGTATTGCGTCGCTCTTCGGCTACCATGTCCTTCCAAGGAGCAACTGAAATGCTGCACTCGCATCTGCCCTGCGCCTTGCTGAGCGATGCATGTGACGCTTCTGTCTCGCGGCAGGGATTTTGGATTCTTATCGCTGAAGAGCGAGAGAAGAGGAATTTGGCGTCTGTTGAATTTTTTTACATAACAACCGGTTAGCCAACACCTCGTCCGTCAAGGTCAAAATGTGAAAATGTGCTCACTTGAATTTATTTTTCTGCAATTTATAGGTGATTTGGCTTCCTTCAGTGAGAAAATTTCTTCTCTTTTACCTTCTTATTTACGAGAATTGTAATAAACAGCAATGCTATTTTTAATTTTAGAATTTTTCTTGCCGGAATGAAAATAAAATATAACATTGAAGTTACTGTCAGGGATTGAGAGCAATTTCAACACAATATGGTTGATCTAGAGTGAAAGAGAATTTTGTCCGATCTATAAGAGAGAAGTAACTTTTTAAAGGCAGTGGCTGGCGTGAATAATATCAGTATTTGGCATGCACAAGACGCCTCGGGCTGAGAAGAACTTGACGCTAAATAACTAGTGCAGGGTTGCAGGAGACGGCTGCTCCCTACCAGTGTCCCAATTTTGATGACGTCAGCCGACCCTCTAGTGGGAGGTGAATGTCGATATCGGCGCCGTATTGATGAAGGTCCATTTTATATAAGATTCATTGTTCTCGGCTCGTCCATTTATCTTAGACTCCTTCAAAGTTGTGTTTTGAGCAGCTTTTCTTCCGGGGAGCTGGCTGCTCGACTGTGGGTTGCTGATGAGCTCACGTCCAAGTTTCCTTTCTTTCGTCCCATGGCCGGCTTCGACTGGATGGCTTCGACTGTGGTGGCTGTGTTTGTTTTGGTCTGCACTGAAAGGGGATGAAATAGGCTGTCTTAGCAGCGCTTGGGGCATATGAGCTTTAGTGTGGTGTTTACGTTACCCTTCTGTTGCAAACTTGCTAATGATCAGTTGCTAATGATCAGTTGCTAATGATCAGTTTTCGTTTTTTGGAATGTTTGACAATTTGAATTGTAATTTTTTTTGTTAAATTATATTTTATTTGATGGAGTAGTCAGTGATGATGTTATCTATCTCGAAGGTAAATTCCAAATTTTGAGCATAGCTAAATGCATTCGTTGATTGATATTTTGTTAATGAATTCTGGGTGCCTAATCTAAGTTCATTTGCAAATATTTGGTTTACTGAGGGGTTAAAAATTAATTCGACTCGCGTAATATTTTTTTGGAAAATTACTGACGTTCTAAATTGTTTACGTCCATTTTTGAAGCTGGATTATTCAAAGTAGATAGAGTTCCATCAAAATTCACAACTAATGCCAATTTTGGTTTAGCACCAGTTATCGTCGAATATAGTCATGGAAACCGCAAATGAGTAAAATACAGTGGTACTGATGGTGATTCAGTTCAAATTATCGAATTGTGCTTGCACCATAAGAATGGTCTAAAACCACTGTTGTTTTCTGTGCCGGCTCTCTCGTACTTTCCTATCGATAGTTTTCAGCGTCAGAGCGCGGTCAGGTTTGAATATGAAAGTCCACGGAGATGAGACCGAACATTTAAATAATTTTTTGTTGAACAACTTTGTTTTGAGTGTGATGTGGGCTTTGAAAAACGAGTGCAGGGAAAGTTTTAGTTCAAATTTATATTATTTGGTTTTTCTCAGTTCCATAATCTGTGTAACATAATTTGAAACTGATGAAACCTTGCATTCTCAAAATATGGTGTTTCAATATTTATAGGGTATTTACATACGACTGTATTTGCATACGTTGTAAGTTCAGCGTAGAAGCAAGGTACGAGTTGTTGGGTCGAGCTCACATTCTGCACGAGGTTAATACCCACATTTTGAAGTTACGAGATTAGAGGATATTACAGAAGTGTTCTGAAAATTACTCGTATGTTCTCATCCATACGCCAAAAAACTTGGCTAAAAAATACCAAGATCAATCACTATTATTAAAGTTGAGAAAAATAGCGAGTCTCGTGGTAGTTTAAAAAGATGTTTGAAAAATGTTATATTTTGTTGCTTGAAAATTTTCTACTTCAAGGGTCATCCTTCAAAATGACCAAATGTTTGATTTCAAGTTTATTTCTCAAATAGATGCAGTGATGATACCTAATCTAAACAATTTTAGTCCTGCACAACAAACCGTTGGTGCTGGAGAGAACGGTGACGGGGTAGGGGGCGGGGCTGCGAAGCCCTTCGAGGCGGCGCTCGTGTCAGAACAAAGGAACACAGACTGTGTTCTCGATCTGCGTTTGATGAAACGGACACAACATCTAAACGAGAGCCTGCATCCTTAGCTGTGGCTCCAGTATTCCAAGGCGTAAAACGCGTAAGTTTAGAGAGTTCAGTTTGCTGCTACGGACCCTTATAATCCATAACTTTGGACGAGATGATCCTTTGTAACACTAGGTCTGGGTCTTCACACACCGAAGAGAAACGCAGACTTGGATGCCTCTGGTACGCCACGATGGGCCGAAGCGACGACGCAGGCTGAACAGGGAGATGATGGTCCGGCCACATCTTGCGCTTCTCGTGCTATCTAAAGGGCTATTCTTTCGCAATCTTTCGTAAGGTCTCTTCCCTGGCCAATGTGACCACCTACCCATGGTCTCCGCTCCTTCCAGGAACCAAGAAGACCTCAATAAAAAGATATTGGATGTTAAACTTGAACCCAGGACGCTGGGTAGCACCAAACTCAGTGGGGAAATAGATGCATATCCCCTCAGGGGGATACAACTACATTGTATCCATGGGAATTGGCGCTCCCAGGGGGACTATGTGAGGGCCCGAGCTAGAGGTTAGGTGGGCTTTCTTTTTGTTGCAGTAGAATCGGATTTTGGTTTGTTCCGGACCACCCTTTTTTCGGTTCACTGCTGTCCTGGTTTTCTGCACCTACTACTTCCTTCTTCAACTTTGATCTTGTTTCATAATCTTCTTTCCCAACTTACTGTTTCTATGCCCTTTCTGCGTAGATTCCGCGTTACCTACACTCCATACTAAATGGTGCCTTCCTCCTTCCTCTCTTTGGATCGCATTTGTTGCTGCGGGTAGGGAGGCTAACACTAACGACTAAACTAATCTAATAGATGCATATTTCACTCGAACTTATAATATTTTTCAAATCGCCTTGGGGTAAATCGCACCTAAGCAACTTTTCAAAACACTTTCGCAGTCGTGAACAGCAGGGAGACGATATAGATATTGTTAATCTGTGGGAAGACAATATATATTCTACCGTGATGAAATTCCATATTTCAGAAACGTGGCCTTTTAGCAAAATTCAATGTACACTTTGGTTTACACTAAAAAATGACACGTTTATAGTATAAATTTGTCATCCGAATAAAATCATAAATCTTATCTAATTCTAATTTTGAAACTTCAGAACGCTCAGTTATTGAAAACATGATACAGAATCCAATGAGAGAACGCTTTTTTGTCATGATCACAAACCCTAGGAATCTCAGTTTTAAGTATCCCGGTATTTTACCTCCCCTCTCGGGGGATGCAACCATTGCATCTGTGAGAATTAGGGCTCCCAGGGGAAATGGTGAGATCCCGAGGTGAAGGCTAGGTAGGCCTCACACTTGTTGAAATAGAAAAGGATTTTCTTTTGTTAGGGATCATCTTTCTTATGGTTCACTGCTGTCCGGTTTTTGAGTACCTACTATTTTCTGCTCCAACTGATGTCTTATTTCGTAGACTTCCTTCTTAATTTACTATTTTTATACAGAGGGGATCTTGTGTAAGAACACACCTTGCTCATAAATTCCCCGTTCCCTACGCTCCTACTAAATGGCGCGTTCTTCCACTCTTCGGAATACCTTTGTTGTGGTTAGGTAGGCGTAAATCAATTTATCTAATCTAGCCTGTTATTTACCATTTTCGCTTTACCTATGGTGAAAACAGGGAAAGTATTTCAAATAGAATACATTTATTTAAAAAGAATACTAAAATGAACTAAACTTAAATGTTCTGCGTCCCAGAGGAGCAGAAACTCAAACCGTAATGGCCAATAACGAATGGATAATCGAAAGACTTTCTAAAATTATGTAATTATATAATATTTTCTAAAAGTTTTCTTTACAAGGTTTTCTTACAAGGTTCTTTACAAAAATAGTGCTAAATAGTAGCTTCGATTTCTGCTTGGAAATAAATTGATAGGTAAATTAGTAATTTTAGGTTACGATCTGAATTGTCCTGGATGACCATGCGAATTTGATTTTATGAGGTTTGTAAGGTCGACAAATGCGCGTCAGTTGTACTTCCTTTCTACATCCTTTATTGCACTCATTTTGTTCCAAGTACTTCCGAATACGCATTCATGTAATGCAAAGATGTAGGAAATAATTCTGGAAACTTCATATCACACCGGATAAATTCCCATCTTTCAACGGCAAACTTGTTTGCCTTAGCGTTGAGTTGTGCCTGCTACTTCCCTAACCCTGCGCCTTGAGATAAACCTCGTGCCACGCCGAGGTTTTTGGCTGAGGATCTGCGCTGTTTTTCATTTCTCATCGTACTGGTGCTCGCGCTGCAACAAAAACTCATTTAATTTCAACAAAAAGATGGCCTTCCTAACCTTTAGCTCGGTTTCTCACATCTTCCTCATGAGGCTGCTGCTAATCCTCATAGATACAATAGCTGCATCTCACCGAAGAGACAACAAAAATGGTGTTCTCAACTTCTATGGAACATGCTTGTAGCATCAGGGAATTTCAAGTACGAAAGAAACTTAGTAGCCGTGAATGCGGTAGCTCTACATATATCAGTCGTTACAAAGAGAACATTCTAATATCACTCTGCCATTATCGTTCTCCTTTTCTAATCGCTGTGCCAAGTGCGGTAAGAAAATACCGCAGAAGAAAAACATGCGTCAAAAGTTCCCACTGCCCAAAAAAATACATGTAAATCGCCAAAAAATCGTAACAAAATTTATTCTTCCATGATAACTTCGCATTTTCCTAGTATTTCAAACATTGCAGAATGCGACACAACAGAATGCATTAAATATCAAACATAAACACGAGTCCAATATTCTAGGCCATAACGGGAATTAACAATCTGTGTTTATTGATAAACACAAAGATAGAGCCCCGACCGCAAACATCGCACCGACCGCAAGAGCAGCTGAGAGAAAAGCAGCACCACCGCCACGGAAAGAAAGCCCAAGCCAATCTCGGAAATTGACACCAATAAAGACTACACGAGCAGCGCGAGCACCAGTACCGTGAAAAATGAAAAACACCGCAGATCCTCAACCAAAAAACTCGGCGTGGCACGAGGTTTATCTCAAGGCGCAGGGTTAGGAAAGCAACACGCACAACTCATTGCTAAGGCAAACAAGTCTGCCGTTGAAAGGGGGGAACAATTCAGTTCGTAACCTGATATTATAATTTTTTTGGTTCACTGCTGTCTTTCTTTCAGTTGTTACGTTTTCACTTACTTTTACCTCGTTTCACTAACTTCTTTCAAATTTGCCGTTTCTATGTGAAGGGTGTACGGGCACAATTTGTGCACTAATTCCCTGTTCTCGTAATGCCAAACTGAATGGTGTCTTCCTCACTCTTCTCTTGAAAACACCCTGTGTTTTGGTGAGAGAGGCATGTGCTAACTTACAATCTGATATATTATTCGTATCTGTGCAACGATATTGACTTGCATTTGTTAATTGCGAGACATGCGTAATGGACTAAAATCTTTTTACATTCTACAGCGAAGGAATGCAAATCGCCACTCACAGAAGCACTGATGACGTCGTCAGCGAAATCGATGTTATTTAAAACATTCATTATTCTGGAAGAGTTAGGAGATGTAAATGGGACTGTTTTCATAGCTTTATTTAAAGAAAGAAATGATGCAAACATGCGAGCGTGCTACTGACGTCTGTGTAGTGGACCGTGCGTTGCTTTTATCTCACATGCCACTTTGAAAATAGGTATTTTTTACGAGTCTATTTCTTCTTGACGAGTCTTCTCAGAGAAAAATCTTCTGACTTTTACTGTGATGTATCTATTTAATGAATTATTCTTTTAGTTGGTGTTAAATACTGGTGATTGTTACGTTTAATTTTTTAATTCATTCTTTTTATCATTTTCACGCAGAGAATTTCGTGTTCAGTTAACATTTTTCGCTTTTGTGCATTTTACACTAGTTTCAGTCAATGGTTGATGGTTAATGATGTTTAGGGGTGCAGTACTCAACTCGCACGTCTCAGGTGGTTCCAATATTAGCAACCTACTTGTAGGTCGCTTTTATTCGTGTTTTTAGTGCATCGTGTTGACCTTACAGTTGCGAATCATCGTACGTATGACCACTTCGACATGCAGTGATTTCTCATTGCATGTCAATTGTTCTGTCATCAATAGCCAAAGTATACTAAGAGCCATTCATTTCTAGGTCTATTAATGAACGATGTACTAGTGATGGTGACATTAATCTGGGAGATCTCATTTGTTTTGTTAAGGGGCAATTGCCATCGAACTCGGCGGCAAGCTCGGCGCTTACTGTTGTTTGACATTGCCTCTTGTGAATAGCAAGTATTGCCCATTGTTCCTGACGACTTCATAGGTTCCTAACACAATCTGGAATAGCTTCCCGACTCCGAACCTGATAACGCATCGTATCCCATTTGGGTTGTTTATTACCATTCCTCTTATTGATGGGGCTTCTGAAATTTGTCGTTCAGGAATGCGCTGCGCTCGCTATGAATAGTAAAGAACGAGACTGAACCGTGGGTGTTTTCAAATCTGATCATGATGTCTCTTGAATGTTTTTTCCATCTCAGAGGGTGTTCTCGTGCGTTGAAGCGTATGGACTTACTGGAATTTGAATTTTCTTTATAGCGACTCCAGGGTACGTACCATTTATCGTTTTCTTTCAATACTTAATTATTTATGTGCCGTCATGAGTTGCGTTCTTATGATCTCTTGTCTATAATTTTTCTTTGGACGTGATTTTAAGAACATCTCCCTCATTGTTCATTAGTACGAAACGCTTCGTATTCTCTGCGTTTTAATTCGTAAGGTTCTTGCCGTCAAGAAGTACGAATTCCGCCAATTCGTTCTTGCCGGATCTCTGGAGTTGGTAATCTGTTGTTAATTTCTCCACAGTGCATCGTGGTACTGATGGCTTTCTTTTGTATTTTTGTTCTCAATTTTCCAACTCATTTCTTCTTCATGACCCCCCTCAGGGGGATACAACTGTTGTATCTATGGGAATTAGCGCTCCTAGGGAGAAAATGTGTGAGGGCCCGAGCAGAGAGTTAGGTAGGCCTTCTTTTTGTTGAAATAAAACGTTTTTTGTTATGTTAAGGACCACGTTTTTTTCGGTGCACTGGTGACCTGTTTTTCAGCACCTACTGCTTTCCTCTTCAAATTTTATCTTGTTTTATGAACTTCTTCCTCAACTTATTGTTTCTATGAAACTTCTGCATAGATTCCGCGTTCCCTTAACTCCATACTAAATGGTGCCTTCCTCCTTCCTGTCTACGAAACGCCCTTTTTTTAGCGGTTAGGGAGACTTGAACTAACATAAAATCTAATCTTCTCCATGACATGCTAATGCTGCATTTCCGTGACTAATGTAGCGAGCTGCATCAATGGAGACGCTCTGAAGAAGGTTATATAAGTCCCCAAGTGTCCACTGTTTATTTTCTTTCTTACAAAAATCGGAGAAAATGCTTGAAGGAAAAATGAAGCTAGAATCTTATCTTGCAACCAGTCTTGGTTATGACAATGTGTAGCTATGAATACCTCGGAAGAACGTGTGCTTTCAAAGATCTTATGATTGCCAATGCGCTAAAGGAAAATCTGATCATTTGTTCGGCCATTAAAATCTTAATTTGTGAAGTTTCGTTTTGGAAATCACGTATCGAAATGTGAGAAACTTATTACGAGTGATAAAATTCGTGCTCAAAAACTCGTCTCCCTGTAAGATTCGCAACATTATCCCTCTAATATGCTAATTTGGGTCCCTGTCAGCGACTGTAAAAGTTAATGCCCTGAAATGAAATGTTGAAGAATTAGTTGCGTTGAATGTCTTGCTGAGGGATTTGCTTCTCGAAACTTTACTTCATCAAGGAATAATCAATCATCCGCTTCTTTTGGAGTTGCAGTCAGTGCTGCACCGGAACTTCGGTGTCGCGCAAGTTCTTTAGAAAGTGTTTCTTTTTCCTGACCGCGTTCTGAAAAGGCTCCGCTGATATATTTTGCTCTCGCGAGAGTTAATTTGGAAGGGATTTCCTTATCACGCGTCATTGCTGTTGACAGAGGAGCTGATAAAGTCGCTATGAGGGTCTTTGTTTGTAGGTCCTCTAATGCGGAGCTTTATGACCTCACAGTGTTGGGTATACGTCCGGGTTGTGACTGCGCCACGTGCGCCAACTGGCTTTGCTCGGGCCTTTCGGTCTTGGGAAGGAAATCACTATCTATTTATGGTTCTTTGCTTCTATGTTTCAGTTGAACCTTCTCACCGCGTTTAAACTAACCTTGTTTTTTATTTCTCTCTCTTCGAGCTTATAGGATGTTCATTTTTTTGTTGTGTTCTTGAATGTGTTGCTTGTTTAGCGAAAGAGTTTTTGAGGAACAAGTCTGGAGCTGCTAGTGCATCATTTGATAACAGCAGTTGGGCTACTGACTGCATGTTAATGTCGCTTCTTGATTTCGGAAAAATTTTCTGGCGGGAAAAAAGGCGTTGAAATAAACGCTCATAAAACTTGCATCCAAGTTTAACTTTCTCATCGAAGCATCATTGATTTTTGCAGCCCAAGTGTGGCCTATGCTCTGAGTGGTTAGATTGTTATCTTTATGACCGACGTAAAAAGGGCCTCTTTTGTGAAAAATTCCAGCAATGAAATGCTTGTGTCAATTTCGGTTAGGTTACATCAGACCGCGTTAGGATGCAACAATTTAAAAATATTTACGTTTGAAGGCCCCAGTTGCTAAAGCGTGGATCCTTATATGGTAAACCACGACTGTACATCAAGGAACTGGAAAATAGGTATTTTCACGGTGCCAAGCAACCAATTACCTTCTTAGGGTGCATTATTGGAAAACTGCCTTACTTGATTGAGACGTGCATCATGGCTCGCGTGCGCTGACAAAACCACAAAATGGAAGCGCAAACAGTGAATACTGTCAACTAGTCGTTTTTAAATTGTAACTAAATAGTAAACAAGAAATGTTGGTTGTATTCTACTCATAATAAAATGAATAAAGTGGTGTCGGACGCTGTAAACGAGGGAAAGCTTTACTTCGGGAATTTGAGCTTCGCAATAGCATCCTCAGCCGTGTTGAGGAAGGATGTTCTTGGCTGAAGCGCTCTGTTCTTTATTTTTACTCTACTTGGTCTTTATCATAAGGCAGTTCTCTTGCCGTTGAATTCACCATTCGAGCCTTTATTTTCGCTCGATTTATTTTTCTTTTTTGTCAAGTGTAGGGTTTCCCACTTCAATATTGAGTGTTTGTGATAGGATGTTAAACGTAAACACCTTTAACGAGAAGTAAAACGCCTCCGTCGTTTCCAGGGGACAACTTGTTGATGCAGCCGTGCCGGTATCCACTAAAATTGTGTCGATCATTTCTCTGAGTTATCAGTTTAGATTTCGGGGATGGATGAAGTACTGAGTACATGAAAGATTTTATAATTTTGTTTGTCTTGAGTCGGTTTGAATTGAACGGGCTTGATGGCTATCTAAGAATATTAAAATTCGGTGATACTTTAACTTCACATGAATTTGTCGCCTTCTGTCTGTTTTACCATTTTACGTATGAATATGCTTCAAAGCAAACGAGATAGAGAGCAAGTAGCGTGACACACTAACTGTTTGGGGACCTACCGTTGGTCACTCGTGAAATATCCAAAATGCGAGTGCCTGAATGGTTTCATCTGAACTTGATTAAAGCTAAATGATGGCTTCTTTCAAGTAACTTTTTATATGATAGCTGAATATTGAATTTGAATTTCATTGGAGTTGAATGTTAAATTTCAGTTTCACCAGCCTCAGTTTGTTGAAATGCAAGCCTGTGGCTTAGCACAACCATCAAAACGAGGTGTTCAGAGGTTGTGTTTTGTGTAAAATTCGTTCATGAGCCTGCCTCAACTCGAAAGCAGGGCCTGTCTCGAGTCTGCAACTTGGCCGACGCGTAACCCAGGCTCAGTAAGGGAGAAACATGGAACATGATTCTAGTCTGTTTTGTAGCCCATTTTCGATACGTCTTTTGCTGGGCATCTTGAAACCTCTACCCTAAAGTTTAAAGTACGGCCATTCTTGGATGCCTGGCTAAAGAGAACTTGGCGGACGCGAGTCTACACTCGACTGCTTCAAGTTTCCCGCTGAAGATGAACTACCTGCTGAGTACTAATTAGTTTCCCTTCGCTCTCAAGTTCAAAGCTCACTAGTCCTGAGCGTTCTTGTGTTTCTGTAGTGTCTACGACCACAGCTTAACCATACGTTAGTATAAACCTCACAATTGAAATACACTGCTTGTTTAATGAAACTGCAGAGCTTGAAAAGCATAAAAAATTAGTTCGTTTAGGAATCGAATCACAGCTGGCTTTCTGCCTGACATTGATGCTACAAGTGTCTGCATCGTGTGTATGTCTAATTTTGACGTTAATGAGGGGTAATCTCTATAACAGAATGTTCATAAATAAAAGTTTCAAAAGGTGCGCATGTTTCTCTGAAGCTCGTCCCTCAAATTAGGGAATTTTGGTGACCATTCAATGTATTAAAATGATTGTTCGCGCCCCGGAAAAATGATTTTGACTTAATTTTACCCTTAGTGCTATCATTGTCGTATCGAGACTGCTAAACGATATTGTATTTGTGAATGCCCATCAACGATGTGCATGTGAGGGACTGCTGAAAAAAAGCTTTTGAGAAGATATTCAGGTTCCCTTTCATGTGTGTTCAGGCAATCGTGGGCGCACCAAGCCACTGCACTGAGCTTGTCAACTGCTGCTGTTGGTGTAATTTTCTAGCTGGAAAACCGAGATAAGTTCCTTGGCCTGTCTTGTTTTGAGTTTATCCTTTTTAACTTAACGTGACTGAAACATTCGCTTTTTCAGTCGATTTTCATCATTTGTGGGTCGTACAGTGATAGAGTATATCTCGTTTAATTATTAGGTGGTATTTTATCACGTAGGTAGGAAGATAGGTTTATCCTTTTTTCTCAAGTAATATTTAGTAGTGCTCATACGGTACGAACTAAGGGTAGTAAATGTAGGTGCTGCTATTGCGTGAGGTCTACCACAATATAGCATGACATCTACCTCTTGCTAGTATTATAGCATGAGGTTAGGCTACAACTGGAAATTACTGATTTCCATACATTTAACTTAGCGATAGACAATTTGTACATCTCAAATTGTACCTGGATAGGCAATATATAGCGGTAGCCCTCACGATATAGTAGCACAGTTTATATGTGAGTGCGTCTATTTCTCAGGAAGGTATTTTGTTTCATTAAGTCAAAAAATTACATTTCTTCATGTATTCCCATTTGAAAAATTTGACATATTTTTATTTAAATTTTTCAAGTTTGCTTCTTGGTTTCAAGTCCCCTCAGGAGGAAAACCACTGTATTTATGCGAATTAGTGCTGCCAGGGGGAAAACGTGAGGTCCCAAGCTGAAAGTCATGTTGGCCTTCTTGAAATAAAATACGTGTTTTGGTTTGAAAAACTTCTCTTGGGTTCATTGCTGTCGTGTTTTTCGGCACCTATGACTTTTTTCTTTAATTTGTATTTTTTTACAGCTTTCCTTCATAGCTCACTGTTCCTATGCGCAGGGGGTCTGCGTTCCCTTAACGCCATCTTAAATGAGGCCTTCGACCTTCCTCTTCTTGGAACGCTATGTTGTGGTTAGGGTGGCTTTTACTAACTTTTCTAATCTTTTCGATTTCAAGTTAATTTCTTAAATGCGATCGCTGTGTTCCCAGCACAACATTTCTAAATTATTTTATTTGCCTGTATATTTTTCTTTTAAAATTTAGGATTTTGCATTTTCATTTACTTCTAAAGCAGTGTTTTACTTATTTTGGAATTCAAAGTAAGGACTTGGTTCCAATAACACCACTAATTTGTAAAAAAAAAATGTACCTTGGTTCGTTTTGGAGAAGTTAGGATAAGCATTACTTGAAATATTTATTACGCAGAAGTTTCACTGCATAATATTTATCTTCATTCATGCTCATTAAATTAACTTATTTCATTTAATTTAAGTTCGTTTTGTTCAGCTTCCAGATCACCTTGCCTTCTTGACGAGTAAATCTCGGACCTAACTTTGAGTGCAATTTCTCGGGTTCATTCATTATACTCGACAAGAAAAAACACAGGTTACGACACACCGCCGGATTCAATTTTGAGTCGAAACTTCAAGTTCTCGGTCGTTGAGCGGCTCTTCATTTTCTTCGAACTGCTGATTACCGTGAAGTGTGGGGCCTCATTTGTTCTGCTTTTTGTTCTTTCTTTCGGGCGGACGGGGGTCGGTGCTGGTAATTTGAAGCGTTAATTTCCCCTGGGCTCGTGGTGCTTGACTTCATGCGAGCTGTGCTTCATTTTCCGAAAAGCTACATGACAAATGCGAGCTTGGGCCTGTCCGAAATCCGTGTGAGTGATGATGATGATGTGGGCTCTTGTTCCATTTCAATCTTTTCCCTGTGTAATACTGAAGTTAGTCCTGTTGGTGGATTTTAATCGTGTGTATCTTACCACCGTAACCGTTGTGTGAGCCACCGGTGGAACACAGAGGGAATTTTCATTATGCTGCTGACCGACTAGCAGTCACACTCAATTTTCACAAATTCTTAATTAAAGCCAAATAAAGACACGATCCAGTTCATGTTTGCTGTTTTCAAAATTGCCTTCGACAATTGACTTTAAATTTGATTGAATATTGAAGTTCAGTTTATCCCAAGGAGTAACGTGTCAAGCATGTTTATTCTTCGTTTCAGGTTTAGTTCATTGTTGTAAATGTTTAGCTAAAATTAAGTGTTCGAGTCAGAACTGTAACAACGAGTGTATTGAGCTGGTGCGAGAGTTCGGGGGTATTTGAGCGAAGTAACATGTACAGTATACACCCTGCTCACACGCATCTTGACTTGCTCAATCCCCTTTGGGGGTATGGGTTAGGCAATAGAGGTTTAGGTAAGTTAGGTTTATTTATCCTATGTGGTATGGAGACAGACACCTCAGTGGGAATACTGTTATGTTACCTGAGCTGTAGATCGGCCTTCAGCACTTCTACGTATCTTTCATGCTCATGCTTTCTTCTTTAATTTTTTCCTCTTCCTTCTTAACTCGCTGTTTCCAAATGCAGATTATCCTGTGTGAGAACACCTTGCGTGCTTAAATAATCGTTTTCTATTGTCCAAACTAAACGGATTCTTTTCGTCGCTTTCTTGAAATCGCTAATATTGTGGCTTGGGAATTTTAAGCTATTAAAATAAAAACGAGAATATTTTTCATTAAAAATATTTCAAATTCTGGCTAAACGGAAGTGTGGAACGTCTTACGTGGTTCATTAAATCATGATATGCCGGGGAATTTGTCATGGAGTGGATTGTGTTGAGAGGGATCCAGCGCTCTTGGGGATATTTCGAGTTCTTAAATTCACTCTGGGATAGGAGAAGATGATGGACGATACTAACGAGTTTTTAAAATTTATTATGGTTGATGAACACTCCTCAGTGGCGCTTCTTACTACATGTAGCGAAGTGTGCGGTGTTTGCAGTTGTAACAGCTTTGTATGTGGGTTTGTTACTGTTACTGCAGCAACCTTCGTGTGTGAATTTCCCTATTTTCAACTGATTGGAAGGCGTACTATGGTATTTGCTCTAAACAAAGTTTTTTTTCTTACGAATTATATTCATAAGACTCTTCCAATTTTCCAATGGAAAGAAGGGTACGATCAGCAAATTTTCATAATTAGTTCTAAAATTCCGCACAACCTGATTGAAGCTCAAAAGTGATTTCCAGTTGATTAGAGTCAGAGGCCTGCCTATGTTCTGTCAACGTACAAAGAGTGTGCTGTAATTAATCACGATGTAGAGCTCTATCAAACTAGATAATTACTTTTCGATGATTACGATTGAATTTGGGTTACTTTTCCGGCTATATGGTTATTCTCTCTGGGATAGCTGTTGGTTTCCTATTACAATTCGCATATTAATTATACATTTATATTTCTCAGTGAAGTGTTTTGTGGCAAAAAATGGATGCGCAAATTCAACTCGCTATTCGCAGTGTCCGTTTTTGTATTCTATTTTATTTGTCATCTCACTTTCTTTCCCATCACATGCACAGCTTCTCCTTCCTGTTTAGATCACGTGTGCATTTTCCTAAGAATGCTTTGCACGTGCCGCTACTTTTTGAGCAGAATTCTTGGAATTTACGTATAGTTCTAATTTCATTTCACTATGCCTGGACTGAATGAGACGGTTAGATCCTGGTAATTCATTTACTGTCTTCAACCCTTCACGAGTTTCGACTCGTATGGCATCTCAGAAACACGGAAGGAAAGGACAACTATTTTTAACCTGTTTGTTAATGCTAGTATCTGAGGAAGAGAGTAAACAGATGAGTCGTGCGTCTACTTCTAGAAATCGGGTAAAATTTTTACATGTTTCACCTATTCCGATGTTTGTTATTTAGTTTACGGTTCTGTGCTGTGCTGCATCCCAAATTCCCATTGGCAATGACACAAGTAAGTGCAAGGATGTACGGTTGCGCATTTTCATCGACTTCATGACACTACTGCATAATTATTTTTGTTCTGCTTATAGTTTTAGTACTAAAACTGTTGGCTTTAACTTGAGCCTGCGGGTGTTCAGGCCAAAGTTATTGATGGAACCAATCGGATAATAAATCGGAATAAATGTTGCTATGTGGCTCTTATTCTTGAAGCAACGAAGTTTGATCAGGAGCCTATTGTTTTCTTTTTGGAGAATACTATTGTATCTATAGGAATTGGAGCTTTGTAGGGGAAGGTGTGAAGTCCCAAGTTGAAAGTTAGGTAGGTCTGCCATGTGTTGAAATGGACAAAAAATTATCCTCGTATTGGTGAGAACCATTTTTTCCGTTTCACTGTTTTTTACACCAATTACTTTTCATCAACTTTTGTCTTGTTCCATGAAATTATTTCAGTCTTATCAGTCCTATTCCCAAGGAATCTAGTGTGGGAACATACCTACGCGTCGATTCCTCGTTCCCTTAATTCACGCTCAATGACATTTTCTTTCATTTTTGGGATCGCATTTTATATGGTAAGGGCGGCTCAAATTAACTCAACTTCTAATCCAATCAACCCATTGTTTAATACACTATAAATTTCATTAACACGTTAACTGCTGCGGGGTTAACTGAAGTTCAAATTTCATTCAATGTTTGCCAATCTAATTATCCAATCTTGAATATGATAAATACTAAATGGGTCGCCCTTTCATTTGGTTTTTATCGAACATACAGATAAATTAGGTTGGAAACCACCGATGGGTCACACTTCAAATCCCTTCAGTGAAATAAAGTGGTGGTTTTCAGATGAAAATCCCTTGAGTGACCACCGGTCTGTCGCGCTGCAGTTTATTTGTTACGAGTATTTTTTTGTTATACTAAATGAGTAAACTCGTTGCCAACGCTATTTTAATTTTATTGCAAAAAATACCCTATGTCTGACATGCATATTTCTGTGAAGGTCGTGTTTTAAATAATCTTTCAAATATGCTAGTGGAATTGTGTAATTTTTGTTTTGGCCAACGCGCCGCGCGGTACCGTGCTGCCGCTGAGCTGCGACTGCAGCAGAGCAATTCATCGCCCGCCGTCAACCTCCCTGGAATTTGCCGTGCTCGAATTATAAATTTCTGTGCTCTGAGGAACACATAAATCTGACTTTAGTCCAGTGGTTGCCAACTTTTTTTTTCACTGCTGGCGGGCCGCTAAATTATGGCAAAACATGTACGTGTGTAGATCCCGACACAAATGGTGGATTTACGGTGAGGTTATTTTCTGGTAATATTCTTTCGTATATTACACTTTTATGTAATCGGAACATGTTCTCATTGTCATTAGATTAGTAGGGCATAACCTTGCATTCGGCACTATTCCTTATTTTGTTACTGGGAAATTATGCTTCTTGTTTGTGCAGCACTTCCAGCTGTTCATTAAGAAACTGCGCATCACACCAGGAGCAAATCCTAATGCTGAAATCCTGAAGTCGAGTTGCAGTAGAATTTTTTTTCTGCAGGGAATACCCCTGTTTCAAAATTTTTAAATGACTTCTGTTTTGGAAAGATTATTTTCCAGGGGATGGATTCCAACGTATGCTGTTGAAACGCGTTAGTAATGAACTATTTGCATGAGCCATGACTTTTAATTAAAAGGTCTAGCGTCGTTTTGTCCCATTTGGTTAAATATTCCATGTCAAGAAGTTGTGAGCTGTTTTTGTTCTCCGAATAAATTCTAGTTACACTATATTTAGGAACTTGACGTTGGCTTTGAAGCTATTATCCAGATAACGGTACAGATCAGAGCCCTCTTGTGCGTCACCAAGACTGAAATCTAGCGAGACTTAGCTTTTATCTCACAGCTAAACTCTCTTTCGGGAGTCGTGGCGAACATCTCTTTACATATTTTTCACTTCCTCTTTAATGGCTTAAGCTGGAAAAAATGGCTTGGAATATTACCAACGCAGTGATAAAAATGGTGTGCTGGGTTGCTTGACGCCGCCCCGAAAGCTGAAACTCCACAGTCTGGAGTCGAGAGCAATAGCTGGAGGGCAAATTCTCTCCTAGCTTTGCGCAAAATGATGACGCTGGCACAATAGTTCTTGCGTTGTGAAGGGAGCTTAAATAGCGGAGTGGGAGCTTCTTCTGTCTGGATAAGCCACTTTCCTGATCTAAGTGGGGAATTCCAGTTTGTGCTGGTATGTTCAAATGTTGTACCGATGGTACCGTAAGATGTCGAACATTGCTGTGTGAAATATCTGAAATAGTTGAAAACTAATCTTTGTTCATTTTTGTGTGGACTTTTAGGCTACTATTCTTCGTCTGGCGGGTTTTGTACTGGCCTTCTTCTCTTCCGAATTGAGCTTAATTGTTTCTTGAAGTGCGTGGCAGCGTTTAAATTATTTTTTCTATGATGTTTGCGTCGTTATCTTTCATTTATAGCCTCTCAGGGGACATAACTAATGTCTCTATGGTAGTAATTGCATGATATTAAGGAAAATTTAGAGGTCTATTGCATAATAAACAGTCGATTGTTTAGCTTATTTTTCTTTTGTGCGTCATTTTGACGACACGACTAACTTGCTTTAGACTCATTTCTGGGAAATGTCTTTTTTGATCATTGGTGGCATTTTCTGTAAACTTGAAACTGAAATCCGTGTTTTCCTTTTGTCCATACATCAGTCGTCTGTATAGATATTTAGCGCTTCCGGTTTTCACAGGCGTCTAATTCTTAATACTTAGTCTGGCGAGCTTCAGAAATGGCATTAGATCAGTGCCTCTATTGAGGCTTTAATCGCGTTGCCACCTTGGTAACCCGTTAGAATGTGTGATCCCTTAGCTCCGTGTTCGCAACGAACAATAGCCTCGCTAACCAATTTTGAGCACCTTCTCATTTCGTTTTGTAGGTGCTGCGGACACTTTCGGTGCCTGCTAACCTGCTTTGAATGCGGCGTGTATGGGCTTGTAGAGTGTGGCTTACATGCCGCCAGGGGAGGGGGAGACGGCGTATCCGATGTCCACAGGTCTTCGATCAGTAAGTTAGTCTCTTCGTCGCGGAGTTTGCGAGCTATCGCCCTTGTAATGACGTTATGGAATTGCGTTAGGCAGGCCTCGTGGTGCCCTGAGCTTTGCGCACCTTTAGCTGGCTGGAGAGGCCGCTCGGTAACTGTGAAACATGGTTATCTGCGTGGCGAGCTGCGCCGCCTGGACGGACTGTGTTTCTGCTTTTGTGCTCTTTATTGCGTAAGCGCAATCCCTCTAGAGGTGAAATTATTGTATATAAGAGAATTAACACTCACTGGAGGTATGTGAAGCCATAAGTTAGGTAGGCTTCATTTTATTGAAATACAACAGTTTTTTTGTTTTGTTACGGATCATCTTTTTTTCGGTTCACTGCTGTGATGTTTTTCAGCACCCACTACTTTCTTCTTCAACTTTTATCTTGTTTCATGAACTTCTTTCTCCACTTGCTGTTTCCGTGCATCTTGTACTTAGATTACGCGCTCCCTCAAGTCCGTACTGAATGGTGCCTTCCTCCTTCTTCTGTTCGGAACTCCTTTGTTGCGATTAGGGAGGCTTAAACTAACATTTAATCTAATCTAATCTTGCGTGAGCGCAACACGTGTAGCTTCTGATTTCTTTTAAAGTATACTATCTACCTAGAGTATTCGCTCTCAGATATTTCAAAAGATGCATGTTTTTAGTTTAAATTATTTTATTTTAAATCAGTGTCCTCTCAGGGGGATACAACTGTTGTATCTATGGGAATTAGCACTCCCAGGGGGACTATGTAAGGGCCCTTGCTAAACGTTAGGTAGGCCTCCTTTTTGTTCAAATAGAATAGGTTTTGTTTTGTTACGGACCATTTTTTTTCGGTTCACTGCTGTCCTGTTTTTCAGCACCTACTACTTTCTTCTTCTGTTTTTTCTTGTTTCGTGAACTTCTTTCTTAGCTTACTGTTTCTGTGTACCTTGTGCATAGATTCCACGTTCCCTCAACTCCATACTAAATGGTGCCTTCCTCCTTCCTCTCTTGGAACATCTTTGTCGTGGTTAAGGGAGGCTAAAAGTTTCTTATATAATAATAATAATTTTAATCAGTGTGACTCGGATGTGCAACGTCGTAGACGTAAAGCACCGCTGAAGAGAAAAAGTATTACTGATGATGTGTGCTAGATGATACGCATTAAATACCGTAATGCTCAATAATTGCTTTGCGCTATATGTTTTTATCCATTCCCTTCAAATTCCCTTCAACTTCACTTAGTGGTGCAAATTCTTCTGTTTTACGCTAGCACTCAACGGAGTGTTGTTATTATTAGTGCGGTGTCCAGCCGAGCGGTGGCCGCGATGTGGCAGCGACTGCGGCCCCTGCTGTACAGCCTGCATGAGTTGTGCGAGGTGTCGGACCCATGCGCTCCGCTCTCTTATGTATATCACGACTGCTTTGTCGTTATTTTTTTTAGCATCTCTCATCGATGCTAATTTGGTATTAGCAAACTACTTTTATCTTTATGATTTTTGTTTATTTTGACCAAATAAACACTTAGACCGGCATTGGTTAAACTGAAGTTCAACAATATTCAACTCAAATTTAAAGTCAGTTGTGGAGAGTAAATTTTGAAAACGGCAAACATTATCTGGACGTTGTCTGTATTAAACTTCAATTAAGTATTTATGAAAATTGAATTTGTGACCACTGGTCGGTCAGCAGCATTACGAAAATCCCCTCAGTGGCTATCGGTGCCGCACGTTGCGGTCAAAGTGTCCAGTTGATGGTGTTTCTTTCGTCTTCCATTCCATTGTGTTCATATTCTCGTAATGCTTACACACTAAGGCGTTCTTACGAGGCATGAATTTTTAGCCTTGTTCATGCAAACTGAACTCTTTTGGGAGGGTGATGAAGCTATTGCAGTTTAAAGTCATCAGACTCAATCAATGACTCACTCTCTAAATGATATTTTTATGTGCAATGAATTATCATTTCTCTTTTATATTTGCACAGAGAGCAAAAATTACATCTCGTATCTCTCTTGATTGTATATCTTTTCAAAATATTAACCTCATAGTTCAATTACAGATTTTTCAAAAATGCTGGTACTGCCGCTTGTGAAATGTTGGGACGATAATGAATGTTCTCGTGACTAGACCAGGTGTTGAAATAAGTGCGTAAAATGGTGTAAGGGTGAATTGTGTTCAAATGAGTAGAAGATGAATTTCTCCTTCGAAGTCGTTGATCGCTTTTATTTATTGGGAACTTTGCACTCAATGTAAAAGCTAGTATCGGCATGGAGCTGTTCTTCCCATGCACACCTGTTCTATCGATTTCTAAATTTTGGGCCAAGTGACGCAGTGTTGAGATTTCCTGATTTTCATTGTATTGAGTGTTTTCACAAATTACATCGTTAATGCTATGTGTTAAAACATCATCACGCTAATAATTCTAACGAGTTCAATAAAACTTCATCTTTTTTCAATGTGTGGAAGCTCCAGCAGGTTACGGACCTAGAGCTTTTCTTGTCAAAAATTTGAAGTGCTGGTCTCCATTAAGCAATTTTTTACGGGTCGTAGGAAGCTTCGTAGCGTGATAATGGCGGACATGTGTACCTCAGAGGTGATCTGTAACCCCTGAGAGCAGCAGCGATAGTAATTTGCTTGTTTTGGATTAGCTGATTGATTTATACTTTCACTTTTTTGGTTTTTCGATGAAGTCTGACATTGTGCTCATGACCTCATACTTCAGCGCTCTATTTAATGTGTGTGGTTCAGTTCTCAACATTTTGTTTTTTTAAATGTTCGCATGTCGTTATTGATATGCTCTCCCACCATTATTAGTGCTTGAGCTGATTTTAATCTCACCTGTACGGTTTCGTTAAAATATTAATTGAATTTAAATGTTATTGGGTCCATGTTAAGATAAAACAAAACGAACGTATAACTTTTGTACAATCTGTCGGTGGAAAGTAATTGTCACGTCTATCAAGCTAACGTTGAAATGTTCAAATACGAAGACTAGGTCATACCCGTTCATTACCTGAAACGGCATTTCCGAGAATATTTATACAATAATATTAGGCTTTTCTAGGTCATCTTCAACTTTTATGCCCGAAGCTACTGTCATTCTCTTTAACTGAGCATTAAATAATCGGTCTGTAAGCTTAAAACTTTTGATCTCCATCATCGAATCGAGTTCATTTTGACTCGTTCCTTCATCGCCACGGCGACCCGGTCTCTTTAACTGGACTGATTCTGGCGAAGCGTGTCTGGATTTAGGAGCGCTTACTCCATGTGAGCGTCCGTGACGGAAGTGCCATGCAAGAAGAGCGGTCCATCTTACTTGCTCACCGTCCTGCTGCAGGATGTTGTCTCCGGCCGTGGACGGTGGCCTCCTGTCAACATGCCAGTGTTGTTGTTTGCCTCTTGATGAGACTTTAATGACCATCCAAACTTGAGCGCAAGTTCTGCGAAATTACAACTTTTCCACAACATTATGGCGCCCTCGCGTCTCCTCCGCTCTTGCTAGTCTCGTTTGGGCCTTGTCGTGCAGGCTTCACTGACGTGTTTAGCGTCCGCTCTATCACGTTGACTACCTATGGGTTAAACTGAAGTTTAGTGTTCGACTCAAATTTTAATTCAAAAGTTGTTACAAGCTTTATAAATACCATTAACTGGATCCATTGAGTACCGTTAATTTCAAAAGATTATTGAAACTTTTTCAAGCGATCCATCAATGGGTCGTTTCGCAGCAGGAAAAACTTGAGCACGACCCACCGATGGGTTGTATCGCAGTCAACGTGCTATGTAACCAGCGAACTTTTGTGGCCACAGTCACGTGTGCTTATGTGTCCAGTTCAGGCCGGATTTAATTAGTAAGAAATCGGTGAAAGCTTTTTAAGGATTCAAGTGTATCCTTTCATCTTCGCAAACTCTTCCAACATTTTCCTTGGGGGGATAGGACTATTGTATCTATGGGAAATAAGGCTAACAGGGGGAAAATCAGAGGTCCTGAGGTGAGGGTTAGGTAAACCTTCTTTTTGTTGAAATATAATGTTTTTTATTTTGTTAAGGACCTTTTTTTTCGGTTCACTGCTATCTTGTTTTTCAGTGCCTCTTATTTTCTTCTTCAGCTTTTATCTTATTTCTTAACCTTCCTTCTCAACTTGCTGTTGCTATGCGCACGGGATCGTGTGCGGGAATACACCTCATGTAAAGATTTCGCGTTTCCTTTAACTCTACCCAGGGAAACAATGTGAGGCCCCGAGCTAAAGGTTATGTAGGCTTTCTTTTTGTTAATATTACATAGGTTTTTGCTTTGTTACGGACCAACTTTTTTTTCGGTTCACTGCTGTCCTGTTTTTTCAACACCTACTACTTTCTTCTTCAACTTTGATCTTGTTTCATGAACTTCTTTCTCATCTTACTGTTTCTATGCCTTTTCTGCATAGATTCCACGTTCCCTTAACTCCATCCTAAATGATGCCTTCTTCCTTCCTCTCTTTGGACCTCATTTGTTGAAGATAGGGAGGCTTAAACTAACTAACTAATAATAATAATAATAATTCCTTAACTCTATACTTAATTGCGTGCCTTTATCATTTCTCTCTTTGAACATCTTTGTTGTGGTAAGGGAGGCTAAAACTAAGTAAATTTTTTCGAAACAATTAAACAGTACTAACCAACTAACAGTATGGTCTTCTTGTTGTGCTGCACGTGAGATAATTGTATTTTTTTATTTATTTAGGCTTCTTTTCTCACAAAAGCATAAATGTTACTCATTCATGCATTCCATTGAATATGCATTAAATCTACATGAGATATGAGGTATTATACATGGAGCTCATGTGCTGAACTTAGTTCTTCAAATTTATTTCTTAATCGCATATATAACTTTAATGCTTTCTGACGTCGGTTCTTCTATAATACTCATTTCCAACACAATTTATTTTCTAACTCAACCCTGCAATGGCCCTTCTTCTTTCTGATTTTTTAAGGGGGAGAAATAAAAATGTTCTAAGGGTCTTCTGTTGTCGCGGACTTAGTTAAAAATGAATGCTTCCAGAGGGGGGGAAAACTAACAAAAGCCACAATGTTGATGGTATACACGTGAAAGATCGGTGGTCCTTTGTCCTCGCGCGCCATTGAGCGCGCTTCAGAAATTGATCGCTGGGGCTTCATTGGAGATCTTATGTGCCTTCAACCATGAGCTCCTGGTAAACAAGTGTTGTGAGATGCTTGCCAGTCCATCTTCTGCGGAGCTCGCCAGAAAATCAGGCCGTCCTGTCTGTTTTAGTCGATAGTATTGTGTGCTGCCTGCGACTCAATTTCTTCTTCAATGAAGGAACGCGGGCTTCCAACGAGGGTGCTATTGTGAGGCTTACGCATGTACTGAAAAAAAATGCCCTTACTGTCTATGATGTTTTAAAATGACCAA
Organism: Platorchestia sp. MABIK; assembly: GCA_014220935.1. NCBI lineage: Eukaryota > Metazoa > Arthropoda > Malacostraca > Amphipoda > Talitridae > Platorchestia > Platorchestia sp. MABIK. The sequence goes on along the minus strand of JACJUY010001856.1, from coordinate 101,943 downwards.
CACAATTTTATTTTGCTATTTTGTTATGTCCCCTCAGGGGGATGCTTCTATTGTATCTATGGGAATAAGCACTCCCAGGAGGAAAACGTGCAAGGGCTGAAAGTTAAGTAAGCCTTCTTTTTGTTAAAATAAAATGTTTTTTAGATTAAGGACCACCTTTTTTTCGGTTCACTACTGTCCTGATTTTCAGCACCTACTACTTTCTTCTTCGACTTTTATTCTTGTTTCATGAACTTCTTTCTCAACTTACTGTTTCTGTGCCCCTTCTGCATATATTCAACGTTCCCTTTTCTTCTCTCTTCGGAACGCTTTTTTTGCGGTTAGGAAGGCTTAAACTAACATCTAATCTACTCTGTGATGTATGTGGTATCTTTGCTAGGGGATTATGTAAATGGTTAGAATTTCTTTAATAATTTCTCAGCATCACGATATATTTGAAGTTCATTACGTGTTAAAATTCTCAGCAAATTGCTTATCATTTTACTAAATCACACTATAGTATCACACTATAATCACACTATAATCTAAATCT
>JACJUY010001856.1:37890-101083 GCA_014220935.1 Platorchestia sp. MABIK | reverse complement strand
CAACAGGCTTGACAAAAGTGCGTATTATATTCTTAAAGACTCTTTCATCTATTTTGTAGTTAGGGTGCATTTGATTTTCGTAAAAAATCTTAACGTAACTGGAACATACATTAGCATGGTTATAACCGTTTAAAATTCTACTCAAAAAATTATTAATTTTGCAGTCAACAAGGGTATTAGGGAAATTATTGTTTACCAGTAACCGTTTTATTCTAAGTACTTCAATGTGAAAATTTGCCCAACTACTGCACACCTTGTAGAATGACCCTTTAACAGCGGTTAGATGCACATAAGTATCAAGGCTCCATTTTTAACCATTTCCGTATTCATCACAGCTCCAAGCCCTCTAATGAAGATCTCTATCCAGCTACTAAAGTATTGTATAATGTCCGTAAAAAACAGCATATTCAAATTATTGAAGCCTCGCATATCCATAAACTCAAACCTTCCCTCAATGAAAATATGAACGACTTTTTTGCTCTGAAATTGTTTAAAAGAACTGCGCCGTAAATTGTTGGAACAATCGTTGCAGTCCACCATTTCGCTTTATTCTTCGGCCAAGTGAACATGTGTTGAGAATAGTTAGTCTTGGTATTTTACAACCATGTGTGTTTTGGTATTAACTTTATTAATGGTCTGTGTTTTTTCCTTGTATGATTGTATCATTTCTATAGAGTGACCAGTTTTCTTTTCGTCTTTTCAGCCTGATGATGATGCCAGTGGCATTGAAACGTTGCATTTTACCTATTGACTATAGAGTGATTTAGTGTGATTTAGATTAGATTTAGATTATAGTGTGATCATAGTGTGATTATAGCGTGATACTATAGTGTGATTTAGTAAAATGAAAAGCAATTTGCTGAGAATTTTAACACGTAATGAACTTCAAATAAATGGTTAGAAATTACTTCTCTAGATGCTTCATTTATTTTGCGATTGAAATACAACAGTGACTCCTCACCATATGGACAGTAGTGATTAGGGTTCATTTTCCATACTTACTAGTTTTAGTTTTAATTTACTAAGCCTCGCTTTACTTCTTTCTGGAAATGTTCTCCTTAGGTTGTACAAGCCAGAGCACAATGATTGGGCCACTCTGTTGTCGAAGTTTGTGTGCAATTTATTATCGCTGGAAAGCTTTTCAATTAGCTTCAAGGAGTCGGCCACTGAAGTTGGTATAAAAACTATCCTGGGAAAACTCGAGATCACGGTGTCGATATTTGGGAATTTCGATTAAGAGAAAGCTCACTCATCTAACAGAAATAAAACTGCGTACTGTACAAATGTTGCTCTGTTAATTTATTTTGTCAAACCGGAGGAGCCTTTCAAAAGGATCGGACAACATGTATAATTCATACCATTTCTTGTCTCGATGTGCTGCATTGCGTTTCAGAAGTTCACCATGCAGTTTCAGTTGCAAAACTTTCACAGTGACAAGTGGAACAGTTCTGAAGCCTTTTTTATCACCGATGTTTGCACTTTTTGCATCATGAAAAATAAATTTGCTGGCCTTATTCAGCATCGAAAAAGTATGAAAATCGTTTGGGGATCAAAATGAAACTTAATTTTTTGAAACCACAATGGGATTAGCGGCAACTATGCCCTGTGCTGTACATGACGTCGTTTAAGTCGCCTGCGCAGGAAATTATTCGCACACATGAAGGAAGCGTCTTCCCGGGGCGCTATGAGCTGTGAACATCTGCGTATAAATTGCGCGTAAGTGCACGAGGATAATTGAATGTTATGTTGTACATCGACGTATTTACGTTGAGTGTGGGCGCTTAATTTAGAAAAAATCGAGCTTGTGGGCTCATTCACAGTTCTCGTGACAGTTGACGTCTACCTGAGCGAAAAGTTGAAACTGAAACTTTCAAATTTGGTTCTGTTTTGCCTCCGTTCAGAAAACCGTGTTGTCAAACTTTCTGGCGTTCATTTTTCACGAAGTCGACGCTCGGTAAATGCGTTGTCTCATGCATGAATTAAAACTTGGCTTTTGGAGCGCTCGCTGAAGCTCCCCAACAATTTGAATGTTTATCAGCAGAGAGACTGAAGAGTCTCTGAGATGGCTAGATAGTTTTAAGCGTGCTCAACTTTGTGGCCAACTTCGTCTATTGGCAGAGTGGTTTTTCTTCTCCGTATTACGTGCATAATTACATTTTGCGCTGATGTCAGTATATTTCTTATTTTGTATATTTATCTGAAACAATCGAATAGAATAGAGAATTAATGTGTTGCGTGTTTGAAACAACACTGATCTATTCCTCTGCCTAGTGCTGAATGTTTTTATACGAATTAAGATTTGAAACGAAACCGCCAGAATGTTTGGAATGATTTTTAGAATAATTGAGAAATTACTGGATTCGTGTGCCTTCACGTTTGTCCACGTACACAGGTTTCCTCATGAACTACAAACATGATCGCGCTATCCACACCACTACCACAATCGATCCCTTTTCTCTTGGGAATACCTAACGAATCTTGCTCATCTCGTTGTATAGGCGAACACTAATTCCTGAGCATCACACGGATCCCGAGCTTCAAGCTCTCTTCCCTGACAATAGTGGAGCAGAACTGGTAGTGATAGGCATCATTCGAGCAACAGTTGAGGGTAACGCATAACTTCTGCCTCTTGCTCTTTGACAGTGTAGCGGTGCCTGCACAATCTTCACCTAGCTTGTGAATACCCGCGTGCAGCACAAGTAATCTCAGTCAGTCAGCTTATATATGTGATTTATTTTTAACTCCCCTCATTGTTTTCATTCTACATGTTGTTGAAAACATCCGGAGTAAAGATTTCCAGACCGGAGGTGTGCAATGCATTCATGTTTCAGTTTCATACCTGACCAACGTTTTATCATAGAACTTAAAATTGAACTTTTTGTATTTACTTCGAGAAGTTGATCTCTTCGTATCAAATAATTCAAATTTGCTATTTCTATGCTTGCTGAAATGCTGTGTAAAAACACGTATATAGCTTTACAAGAATGGTTTTCTTTCACTTGAATCATGTGTAACGCCTCTCACTAACTTATATGAAAATCTTATTTATGTGTAGGGTTAATGCATGGTTCTCAGACCACGCATTTTTAGCTAATGATAAAACGTAGAGTTTCAGTTGATGCCTTTAAATTAATTATTTCAATTTAATGTAAAAAACAAAGTTCAGTTTATGGCAGTAAGACCATATAGAAAGATTTAACACTGGTAGATCTGATACAGATAGACTTGAGACAGATTTACGTATTGGGATGAAATTTCATTTGCTTTACTTATTATAATTTTGCTAGATGTGTTTTAAAGCTCGATGTCCCCCAGAACTCCATGCAGTTTATGACCCAAACTTTACGTCATTGCGGCAGGCTGGGCTAGCTTGTACTGAATTTTCAATTCATGTCCTCCCTTTACAATTCATGTCCTCCCTTCGGAAGATAACTTTGACTTTGGAAGTTAATTTGACTGAACTTTGGTATCGAGATAAGTGTATCGGCTCGTACATCGTTCTGATAACCTCGGGATGCAGCTTATGAACGTCGTTCAGTGCGCGCAAGGGACGCTGCGTTTACTGGCAAGGTAATTTTTTTTGAGCTGCATTCAAGGAGATATTCTAATAGAGTCGGTCTCCGTCAGTGTGCCTTAGGGAATTGCGGCTCTTTATGGCCATCTTTAGAATATTCAAAGTATGTTCACCAATTCTAGTTGCAGGACGCTGTTGGCTTTGTTTTAATACTTTAACTGCGGTATGTAAAACTGAAGTTCAATATTCAACTCCAATTTAAAGTCAATTGAAATAAGCAATGGTAAAAATAGGAATCATTAACTGGATCGTGCCTCCATTTAGTTTTGATTAGATATTTAGAAAACTAAGGTTGTGACCACTGGTCGGTCAGTAGCATTATGAAAACTCCCTTCCTGCACCATCGGTGGCTCACGTCGCAGTCAAAGTGTTGAAAGAGCTATTTTCATTGTTTCTTCTTCTATGGTTTTGTTATTCATGTTAGCTATCTCCGTATTTTCCTCGTTATTTTGCCTTGTTACGATGTCCTGTGTATTAGAGCTCTCAGGGGATAATGTGAAGTCCCGAGTTGAAGATTGGGTAGGCCTTTCTTTAGGTTAAACAGAGTAGGTATTTTGATGGAGAAAATGGGTTCTTCGTTTTGTTACGCACAATTCTTTCGGCTCGCTCCTTTTTTTCATTACCTGCTACTACCTGTTTTACCTTTTATATTGTTTCATAACTTTTTTCCAATCTTACTGTTTCAATGTGCAGAGTGTGAGACACACCTTGTGCATAGATTCCCTGCTCGATTAATTCCATACTGAATAGTGCCTTCCTCGTTTCTTTCTTGTGCACACCTTCGCCAGTGCTACCACACTTGAACACTAAAATCATCATAAAAGTGTAGTGTTTTTTTATGTCGAACACAAAATAAAGCAGCTATATGAAATTTACCATTAGTAATTTCCTTTCCCAAGAACTATTCGAAAGGTATTCTGAGTCAAGCTATCCAATGTTGCAACTAACCTCCGAAACTTCTTTATTCATGTCTCCGGCAAATGCAATATCTTGTTCTGTTTTATCTGCATGCAGCAGCTCCATTCGCCTCCGAGTTGCGGTGTCAAGCTAGCTTTAATATCGGTTTCTCGAATAAAAACGAAGACGACGCGCATTCCACTGTGATGTTGTTCAAATGCAGTACAAGTGAACGCTACATTCTGAAGCAGCGTCGCGCTCCAAGAGATATTCTCATTGCAAGGTTCATTTTAAAGCATTTATGCTAGCTCGCTGCCTCATTGATGAGGGAAATAACGATAATTTCTTATTGCGTTTGTTGCGACGCGCCGTACGTCTGTACTGGGTTGGCATGCCTTATTATTTGCTGACTGGGCCTTCATTGCCATTTGTATTCGTGTGCTTCGTGGTTCAGTTTCTTACAATCTCATCGTCTTATCATTTTGCTTAGCCTGCGCATTTTTCAGCATCGTCTTTTCGATCTTAATTCATTTTTCTCGTACATTATACTGAGTCCTTTGTAAGTTCCGTCTTATTGAATTACTCTAAAAACTTTCATGTGTCAAGGATGCAGAAAATCCACCGAATCATTTATCGTGCATCTCAAATCATGTTCATACCGTTTGCATGAATGTCAAATAAGAACTCCGTCAAGGTTTTGCAAGTGTTGTGTGTCGATGTTGCCTTTGGAATGCAGTTTATTAATTTCACATTAACGACCGATCCAAATGATGTGTTCTTGATATTTCATGAAATGCTTTTTCTTATGAAAGTACGTGAATCAAGAAACCCTCGATGTCGCGTTCTCTTCTATCGAAATTTGATGCATCGGTCAGCAAGTTTCGCTGGCACGTAGTGACTCTTATTTATGTTTGAGTCTGTAGCCGAAGAAAAATGCTTGATAAGCTGTCTTGTGTATGTTGTCAACTCAGCGCAATTATTCTGCAGCTTGTCTCGTGCATTGCGAACTTATTACTGTTTCTTCATTGATGTGTTGACTGCTTCTCGTCCGGATGCGACGATGATGGTCGTGGAATTTAACCAGAATTCTGTCATAATTTAGCTAATATAGGGGAGGCTTAAACTAACATCTAATCTTAAGGTAGTATAGGTGAAGAAATGATCGCAATGAAATGCATTGTAATCTTGTTTTGAGTACAGTTATAATAATTTGCTTTTTCCGTTGCATGCAGCTCAAATTTAGTAAAGTTGAAATGATATATTTGAAAAATTCTGGCTACAAGCAAAATGGAGAAAAATTTCATTTCTTGTGCGGTCAATTGGACATGCTAACACTTTCTGCTCTGAGTGTACAGAGACACAAATGCGCATTCTGTTACGTTTATTCGATGTGGTAACACAAATTACCTCGAATCGGGGTGCCTAAATAGTGTTGGCCACAGTAGAATCTTCTGAATTACCGAGTTTTCTTTCTCTGCATTGTTAAAAGCTAGTATTGATGATGCGTGAGTTATATCGTACTTTCTGTGCACTCTCTTCAATTTCCATGTTTCACCGATATCAGGGTTCCTGTATTTCTTTTTCTCTCTATGTGAACAACTGCAATTGAATTGAAGATCCGAAGCATGACACCAAAATCTGGTAAAATTTTGTATGCAGTGCTTGTTTCACAACGAAATTAAGTCAGCTAGATATACAATTGAAATAGCTACTTGTTTATTAGTATACAAAAATTGAAGAAAGTACTTACTGGTTTCCGAGTTTTAATTTTTCTTAATTGTCGCTTTAACTTAACACACAAATCCCATTGGGCCCAAACACGGTGTAGGCGCCCGAGCCCGACGCTGTCGTGCTTTATTGAAGCGAGTGTATTTACTGACTATGAAGGACAATGGGATGCGAGGGCAATACGGCGGGCACTTGGGGTCTGCACCGCGTGTTTAGATACGACGGGGCGGCAGCGTGTGAATCACCCGAGAGGCGGCTAGCTCTAACGACTTACCCAGAGATGTGACACCCGGGTCCGGGTCTCAAGCCTCGCTTAATGCAACACAGATGTTGCGTCACATGTCTGTTCTGCCTCGTGGCTACGCATTGTTCGGCGAGTCGTGTACTTATATTGTGTAGCTGGCGTGACACCATCCTTTGTGTACTCGTTTCCTCATAGCTTCACCATATGGTTACATGTTATAACTCAAGAAGTATTGAGTCTAATTTATTCACACTTTCCATAATAACTTACGGTAATTCTGAATAACGTCTGAAAATGTACGAATTTTTTTTTTTAAATTATTACATTAGAATTATGGTTAATGCAACACAGATACCGCGTTACATGGCTCTGTTCTGCCTCGTGAGAACGCATTGTTTTGCGAGTCGTTTCCTTATATTGTGTCGCTGGCGTGATGACATTTTTTATGTTAGGTCCTGGCCTGTCCAGGTTTTCACATTTTGTGTCAACTAATATCTCGAATTAGTCATGTTTTCAGTATTGCTCTGGTTTTCGCTTCTATTGTATTCTTGGCAATAGTGTCTACCGTTAGGTAGGTTTCGGAGTTCGATTGGCCTGAAACTTTTTTTTTAAATCGAGATCGTAGGAACTTCCGAAGAAGGTGTGAGGAAACAATGAAGTAAAAAATATGATATAGCAATATCTTGACACATTTTCAGCTTGGAACTTTTGCAGTAAAATTTCTGCGCAACTTTTAACGTGGAGCTGGAGCGTGGACGAATTTCAGTAAGATTTACCTGGTATTTAAATAGGTGCGTTTATTGAACATTTCATTCATTCGACAAAAGCTGAGCTTGAGCCTCCTCGGTCGTGCACTATTGACGGGACAAACAAAAGCAACCCTACTTGTGTTGGCACATGCTGCAAACCTCACGTATAGGAAGCAAGTTGTAGAATGTGGTCCATCGATCATTGATTTAAAAGTCAGTGCCTTTGAAATACACACGCATTTAGGCTTCATAAAGAGTCGCAGTTTTGTGAATGCCGTCAGCAAACTTTTCACGTGAATTTCTCGTCTCAAAATGAAACTACTTCTGATGATAGAATTGCTTCCGTAATTTTCTCACTTAGGAACACCAGTTAAGATAATCGATAAATTACATTTCACTCGATGTAACGAATGAATTTACCTTTCCTACGTTGACTTTCTAAGTCGAGAATAGACCGAAGTGTACTCATCCAGATGTGACAAAGATTGGTGTTTCCATCTCATTCCTGTCTGCTAATCCTTGCCCCTCGCTAGTCATTTCCTTTTGGCTGATCCTCTGTTTTTTGTGTACTGCTGTTGCCTCAGTTTTTTCTCTTGATTTCCTCGGGTGCCTGGTGGTGCAAGTTGATGAAAAATAACTCGTTAAGGTAGAAGTGCAAAATTACTCTCCCTCACCTTTCTCCGGAAAGTGACACTCACAAAGATTTTCTTCCAGAAAAGAGGAAAAAAAGAATTTATTGGATCTTGCTATGCTCCACAAAAAGCTGCGAGTTTCGTCGTGAGGTATCGCTAATGCAAAGTAGACAACACTAGTTTGTTACCACTAAAGTTGATATTACGGTGCACTTTTTGTTGGGTAACCAAGAGTTTCCCTTATTCTAACCCAAGCTTGAGAAATACTTTTTAATGTGTAGCAAAATATTATCGTAATAAATAACTTTTTTGATTTTCACAAATTTAACAAACCTTTCTTTGACCACAGGTAATTCTGCGAGCCGCCACATGTGTAGCGGCAAAAAATTCAGTGTGTGAGTATATGCAGGCAGCTCTCAAGTTTATGAAATTTCTCCTGTAAAGTTTATAGGTATCGGTTTTCAACTTTACAATCATTTACAGTTTTTAAAAAAATGATTATAGCATTTTTACAGCTTATGAAATTGAAATTTGTCGTCGCTTTTAAAACAGTTCAACTATGACACAACAACCCAAACCCTGCTTTTGAACTGCCAACTTGAAATAGCTGTTTTACATTCTGATTTTAAATGTCTGTCTTGCTTGAGTTCAACGAATCCTGTGCCACAGCTGTAAAGCGCTGTTAAGAATTTTTTTCCCTAGTCCAGGGTAAGCATCATCTGTTACGCGCTCGAACATGACACTTCGATCACGTATTTTTTACGCTTAAAATGAGTCGTACTGGTATATACGTCCAGTTTTTGTTGTGTATTCTTGCTAAGCTTAATTAGATTTCAAATGTGTCCTAACTATTATTTTGCGCGGCACGTTTAAATATAACGTGTCTAATATTTGGGCTGGTTTCGACCTGCAATCTGATGAGAGAGAAAAAGATTGCCCTAAACCTTTCCTAGACCTGGACGTGTGTGTCGACCTGGGGCGGCATCGTGGACGTAATCGCGACGTCTTTGTAAGGCAATCGATCGCGTGTTCTCTGCCTGCGTGGGCTGTTCAGTCTTCGAATATTGAGCTTGTTTCGCTGTGTGTTCTCCTCACTGCAAATTCTCGCAGAAGTTGCTCCTGATAGCTCATTTTAGGTTGATAGTTCTCAGTTATTTGCGTGATATTTTTGTCATAACTGGCGTACAAGCAGTTTTTTTAAGGACATGGGGATTAGTTCAGTTTTTATACGTTTTTCAATTGGGAAATGTTATTAGATACTTCGGAAAGCAATGATCACTCAAATTTTTATGGTTTTTCGCTTTTGATTCTGCAAAATGTATGCAGCTTTTTGATGTGCATAGTGAACAAGAACGAGAAAATTAAAAAAAAAAAAAATTAACCAAAACCAAACCACTAGTCTAGTGTCGCCTTCCTTTAATGCTGAAACATAACCCGCTCCCATCTGTTGGTTTTCGTTTCTCAACTCGAGAGAACTCCGAAGTTGCACGCCACAATTCCTTGCTCTGTGTATGTCTGGCCTCTGCAAGCAAGCAGTGCGACGTCACTGTTTTGCCGTCAGTGACTATCTTGCATCATTGACACTTGAGTGACACTTCTATTTTTTGGGATTAGTTTTTCATTGGAGCTTCTTCAGCCGCAGGTAAGCAGACATTTATGATTGTTTAAAGTCCTGTCTTCGTGACATCAAAATATTGTCGCCGAAACAATAAAGCTTAGCATTGACTAGTCATGTGAAGGGCAGTCAACTGCAGTGTGTGTGCTCTGAAAGAAACAGCTTTGTAACCTGCAAAGAGAGAGTGCTGGGAAGAAGCCTCTAAATTTTGTGGGGGCATCGTCCATTGATAAATGCTGTCCTTTTGGAAAACAACACGAATTTGTACGAAGCGTCAATGTTATTTTACGAATTTCCGTTTCTTTTTTCTTCGATTTCAGTTCCCGTCCCACAGCGTGTTTCGAATTAGGAGGAGGGTTGGCCATGTTCTGGGGCTGATTAAACTACGCAGGAGTGGGTTCTTTAGTGTAGGTATCCATCTAACTAAACCAGCATGGCTACCTAAGATGTAGATAACTATTTTTTACCAAATGCACGAATCTGAATAAAGAAAGGCATGTTGCTTTACCTATCGTTCAGGATAACTGCTGGGGTCCATCGAGCTAGAACTGTCATAATTTGACATGACAGTATATGCCTGGCATTTGGATTGACCAGCAAGTACCCAGATATCAACCCAAAGCAAAATGTGTGAGACCACCTAGAACGAGTAGTTTGACGTCGGGAAGATCGTTCAAGGACTGTGGCTGCACTTCGAGAAAAATTTATGCAGGAATGATTTAATGTCGACTAGATGTACACTGGGAGACGTGGAGGCTCGTTACGGTGTAGAATTTCCGCTATCATTCGTGCTTGTGGAGGTTTTATGCCAGGTTAGTAGCAGGTGACTGATTTGTTGTCCAGCGATCTTATTTGAAATTTTTGGTGCCGTCGCTGCTGTAGGGATATTAATTACTGCAGGTAGATTGAATGACAGCTTCGGTTCCAATTATACCACTGTCAACTAAGCGTGAGCTGAACGCTGTTGCCATCAGCGCTGGGCTTACTTAATAGGCTTCAAATTCGTCTGAATGACGTAGGTGCATTATTTGTTCTTGAATGAAACAGTACTTCAAATTGTGATGTTAGGAGCGTGCAAGATCCCCGTTATCCAGGTTGAACGGTTTCCTGCGTTCTGAAGTTATGGTCCGCACTGGCGAGTGATCAGAATGGTTATGCCTTTCAGTGCACCGCAGGGTTTAGTCGCCTTTCGAGCAACTTTTTCTATTCTTAAACACACTACTGCAAAATACTTAGATATCGAGGAAAATCACTCATAATATACGAGATGCCGGCGGTACGAGTATAGTGCCTGATCAAGGAAGCCGTAAGGTTGAAAACCTCACCTTATCAATTAGCCTATCTTTAGACAAAATTACAGCTTTTATTTTACATGACATCGACTCTACAATTGTCTGGATGCTCTGTAGCTATTATTTGAGCTATAATTGAAGCAATCTCTGTCCCAAAAAATTTCTGTGCAGTAGGAAATGGCGATGAGGCACGCAGGTCCCTCTCGGGCTCATCCTATAAATTCTCAGTGGGGCTCGTTCTGAAGGTCATCGTGGCCAATCCGTCTGTTTAAAGGGAATGCTCATGCTCCGGAAGTTACTACTACTCTATTTGAGCATTTCCGCTCTGAAACATCATAAGACTCAAATATCGTGGCGAAAAACACGTTTTACTATTTTGTGCCGACATTCAATTTCTTGGGGGTTGTGCGACTGCGTAAACAAATTTGCTTTAACACACGACATATCTTCATATTTACCATTTCATAGAACAATCTTAAAACTCGCTGGTTAAGGGAGGCTAAAACTTATATATAATAATAATAATCTTAAAACTCGCTTGTTTTCTGCTGTGCTGATGAACGTCGGATTTTCTTCACTAAATTCTTCAAAGAACGCCGGCCTCTGGACAAGAAAGCTATTTCTTTTTCATTTGCCGCAAGATGAACCAGCATCGCCATCTTGTTTCCATTGTGGAGTCATTCTCTGCTTCGTTCTGATGCTTTTACCTTTTCCCACTTCTTAACTCTACGAAATAGTCCGAGTTCTTTGCGTTTTAAAGTAAAAAAGAAGTCACTCAACATGTGACTGTGTGAACAATTTACTACTTTCTTTTTTCAGCCTGAAAATGATGATAGTTTTATCGAAACGTTGCGTTTTATAGATTGACAGAGGTATAGAATTTTAACGATTGACAATTATTTAGTAATAAAAAAAGTTGGTTTTAGCTGTTGCTGTGCATGATGTCTAGAGTAAATTTTCCTCTGTGAAGGAAATGCGTTCTTAATCCAACAGTGAGATGTCTGTGCCAGGTGTCTTCCTTTTCTAACTTTCAAAAAGAATAAGACTGTAATCGCACTCAAAACAAGTTATCGATGCTCCATAAATACTCCTAGTGTTGCCTGATAAATTTCTATTAAAATCAATAGATTCCCTAGTGTTGCCTGAAAAATTTCTATTAATATCAATAGATTCCCAAGTGTTGCAGAACAATTTATAAATATTTGAAATCTGTGTGGTATTCTTTTTCGTCCAGGAAATGTGTGTATGTTGTGATGCGTTCGCATGGACAACACATAGTGAATATTACCCATCTTTTCACTGTCGGATTTGACGCGCAGGGTGTATTCGAATCGGGGAGATACATCATTTTTATTTATGGGAATTAGCTTTTCCGTACGGAAGATGTGAGGTCCCGAACGGAAAGTTTGGTTGGCCTTCATTTTGTTGAAATAAGATGTTATTTTTGTTGTGTTCCGAACCATCTATTTGGGTCCACTGCTGCGCTAGTCTCAGCCGTATGGACAGAGAAAAAGCTCATTCTAAGGTCGAAGTGAGTTTTGTTCTAGACGATGTGTCAGATCTTATACACCCCCCGACAAAGTACGTGCTTCCCAAGTATTTTTTTTAATTCAAGAAGAATGTTTACCGTCGATACTTAACCTTATCGAGAATTGACTAGGCGCTCGATTACCAGTTGCAGCTCAAAAATAAGCTAAGATAATGACCATTTAATTGTTATTGACACACTGTTTCACTGAGATATGTAAAACTATGCGAAAAATTAGGTTTAATCAATTCTAGGTTTGAGAAATTGCCCAACTACATTATTTTGATAGAGTGCTCTAAACAATAATCGAATAATTGAAACAATAACGATGTTTCGTCTAGTATTAGAGTATACCTTATTGTGTGTGTGTACTCACACACGCAGTAGTTTTAATCCCTCAAGAATCTAGGAGAATGAGAGAATGAGAATGAGCCCTCCAGGTGGAATGTTGGAGGTCCCGAGCTTAAGGTTAGGTAGGTTTTCATTTTGTTAAAATAGAATAGTGTTTTTATTTCTTTACTGACCATCTTTTTTCGGTTTACTGCTGTCCTGTTTTTTAGCATTTACTATGTTCTTTTTCATCTTTTATCATGTTTTATAAACTTTCACAACCTACTTTTTTATGTATTTTTTCCATAGATTCCGTCATTTCTCAAGTCCATACTGAATGATTCCATCTGATCCTCCTCTTTAGACCTCCCTTGTTGCGGTTTGGGAGGCTTGAACTAACTTATCGCATTATTTTAGTGCGTCATTGTTGTTGATGGTGCTTCAGTTCTCTCAATAGTGCTGGTTGTTAATAAAATTCCTTAACTCGTTATAGTACCGTAGTGTTGCAAGTAGTACTGCAATACTTGTCATAGTGCCGCAGTGTTGCTAATAGTACTGCAATACTAGTCATAGTGCCGCAGTGTTGCTAATAGTACTGCAATAGTAGTCACAGTGCCGCAGTGTTTCTAATAGTACTGCAATACTTGTCATAGTGCCCAGTGTTGCTAATAGTACTGCAATACTTGTCATAGTGCCGTACCCCTCAGGGGGATACAATTATTGTATCTATGGGAATTAGCGCTCCCAGGGGGGCAATGTGAGGGCCCGAGCTAAAGGTTAGGTAGGCTTTCTTTTTGTTAAAATAACATAGGTTTTTGTTTTGTTACGGACCAACTTTTTTTCGGTTCACTGCTGTCCTGTTTTTTCAACACCTACTACTTTCTTCTTCAACTTTGATCTTGTTTCATGAACTTCTTTCATATCTTACTGTTTCTATGCCCTTTCTGCATGGATTCCGCGTTCCCTTAACTCCATACTAAATGGTGCCTTCTTCCTTCCTCTCTTTGGATCGCCTTTGTTGCGGATAGGGAGGCTTAAACTAACTAATAATCTAATCTAATCTAAGTCATAGTGCCGCAGTGTTGCTAATAGTACTGCAATACTTGTCATAGTGTCGCAGTGTTGCTAATAGTACTGCAATACTTGTCATAGTGCCGCAGTGTTGCCAATGGTACTGCAATACTTTTCATAATGCCGCAGTGAGGCTAATAGTACTGCAATACTTGTCATAGTGCCGCATTGTTGCTAATAGTACTGCAATACTTGTCATAGTGCCGCAGTGTTACAAGTAGTACTGCAATACTTGTCATAGTGCCGCAGTGTTGCTAATAGTACTGCAATACTAGTCATAGTGCCGCAGTGTTGCTAATAGTACTGCAGTACTTGTCATAGTGCCGCAGTGTTGCTAATAGTACTGCAATACTTGTCATAGTGCCGCTGTGTTGCTAATAGTACTGCAATACTTGTCATAGTGCCGCAGTGTTGCTAATAGTACTGCAATACTTGTCATAGTGCCGAGGTGTTGCAAGTAGTACTGCAATACTTGTCATAGTGCCGCAGCGTTGCTAATAGTACTGCAATACTAGTCATAGTGCCGCAGTGTTGCTAATAGTACTGCAATACTAGTCATAGTGCCGCAGTGTTGCTAATAGTACTGCAATACTAGTCATAGTGCCGCAGTGTTGCTAATAGTACTGCAATACTAGTCATAGTGCCGCAGTGTTGCTAGTAGTACTGCAATACTAGTCATAGTGCCGCAGTGTTGCTAATAGTACTGCAATACTAGTCATAGGGCCCCAGTGTTGCCAATTGTGCTTCAATACATGCCATAGGGCCCCAGTGTTGCCAATAGTGCTGCAATACTTGCCATAGGGCCCCAGTGTTGCAGACAGCACCTACAGCTATACTCGGAATGGCCCAGAAATGCCTCCAATAGTACGGGAAAGCAGGAGCAGATCAGTGCCTGCAGCATACACGGACGCAGCTCGCATGCCTCGGAGAGATGCACCATTGTGAGGGTTCAATGTGACCAGCGTTGCGATGGCAGGGTCTGTACTGTTGTCTTACTCACTTTTTATTGAACTCGCGTTTGTGTCTTCATGTACAATTGAAGAAAATATTTGTAGATCTTCGTCTTTCTTTGTTGATTGAGTGATGTTGATCTTTGAACTGACGAGAACTCGTTACCGTTCTGATATATTGAACGTGAAATCTTTGATTTTCTCCCTAGTTTAGTTTTTGATTAATGAATCCAAAAAAATTTTGTTCGCTTCTTCCTGTGTCGTTGTTGTTAGTTTATTGCTTTAATTTTTCTACTGGTTTGAGAAAGTTTGAAGATGATGAAATTTTTCCTCAAACTGCTAGAGCTTTGCACAAAAATCAGTAAATTTGGCCTGGGCAGTGCTGCCATTGCATGTTGGATGACGTTCAAAATAAAGAAGAGATTTGAGTTCTTACGACCATTTTCTCCATGTTGTAATATACCTTGAGTCTTCTCAGTGAATGCGGCAATTCTGGTTTCTACAGGTATAAGATATTCAAAAGAATTAAATATTTGCTTGATATGTGTTTGAGGCTCTCGTTTAAGCTTTACGTATTTTAACAGTGAGCATACTTCCACGAATGGGTATTGCTGTACTTGACTGGCACTCGAAGCGTTTAGGCATTTGTCTGACTACTTCAACATGGACAAAATTTAACGAATTTAAATACAAGCGTTGCTGGTTGGCATTCGATACCCTTTCAGAGAATTCGTAATATCGACAGCGCTTGTACAATTTGTCCATTTTTACGTTGAGTGTTGTCGCGCCCTGTTGAGCCCGTAATGTGATCTCCATGCGAGTTTTATTGAGCATTTGGAGCCGCAGGATTTGCTTTCGCGGGAAATTATTCGGCAGAGAGCACGATGAAAGTTTCGTTCTGATCAGCGTTTTCAGGTGATCGTTACCGCACGGCAATCCTATTTTGGTGGCTCTATTCAGCATAGCATGAGTAGAGAGTGGATTTCTTTTGTTTGCTCATCTTTGCCATTTGTGAAATGATTCATTGCATTTGATTGTTAACTCATACATAGACTGCGTGCTTCACCTATTAGTTGCACTTTGTTAGACTTGAGGGAAGTTTTTCTCGTGTTTTTCAATGTTTTCTTTAGTTTAGGTTTCTCCACGGTAAAGGAGCGTGAAATAGATTTTTAACTTTCATTTCATTTTAAGCCGCTCCTACATTTATCTGCTGTAAAAAGTGCTGTTGCATTCGGCCCGCAATTTAGGAGCAAGTTTCGCATTCAGTGGAGATTTCGTACCCGCTTTTTTATAGAGGCGACTTCCGACAACCGCTTCCTGTCTCCAGCACTCGCTTGCTATTCGCCCGCCTCGACTTCTTCTTGTGCTGAGTTCCAGCCCGCCGAGATAAACGCCCTGCTCTCACATCCCTGCTTCCTTTTCATCTCTATTTTCACGCTGTAACTCTTTCCTTTGAAGCCAAGGTTTTTGCTCTTATATCTCGTTTAGAGTCATTCATCATGCAGTGCCAGAAATGAACGCTGATATGCGTGGTAAAAAATCACTGATACTTCACAGCGCGAATTTGCTAAAGAACTCATCGCCGCATCGTTGTGACCAAAAACTGTTGATTTTGTGAATTTGAAAGACTGGTATTTTAAAAATATTTTGTAAGCATATGATCTTAGGCGATTACTTAGTGCTATGGTTTTGTTTTCTATTTGATTTTTCGTTTCATCATTTATTTTGTTTTTTAAACTTGAATGACTTGCAATTTTTCTCCGATTTGTCCATCATTTTTCCTTGACATTTTACCGACAATCTTTTCAGATAGGGAGACCGAGTTTTGGAGTTGGAGTGCTCAACCTTCTTTCTGATATGTTCGAAAAGCTGACTAAAATTCAAGCGAGATTTCTTCACCTTCTCTTCCAATATGGACTTCTCAACTGAAATCAGTGCAGAATGGACAGACTATTATTTCAGTTTCGAATTCACATGTATTCTAATGCTTATTTGCAAAGGCCTATAATGGTCCTAGTTCATCATCGGAAAGGAAGTTCAATAAATCGATCGGTGGAGTCCATCCCTGTTCCGGTACGTGTCCGCCAAATTTTAAACTAGCTTTTTAAATCTCAAACTCGTCATTTTTGTGTCCTGCAAAAGTTCACTAATTCCACGTGCTGGAATCTCGCTAATCGAGGAGCAGCTACACGTATACAACTTCCTGCGTGACGCAGCATTGCCTCAGCTATACGCCAGCAACTGCCCTCACGACTTGACCTTTAAAAAAAAACGCTTTTTAAGGAAATAAATCCTTGTAATTTTTAGCGCGTCGTGCGGTGCCGGTAGCCATGCCGTCACCCAGCTGCCCAGGAGCTCATTTTAGCTCTCTAATGAGGGCTTTTTGTGTTCCCGCGCGTATCTCTCGCCCTGTTCCGCATCGGGTTGCGGCGCCGCCTGCATCGTCGCGAGGCTGCTCCTGCTGGTGATGGTGGTGGTGGCAGCGGCAGCGGTAGTGGTGGTGACAGTCGTAGTGTCTGAGTCTTGGTGATACTGATGGTGTTTATGGTTGTACTTTTGCCATGCTAGTGATGATTCTTGCGTTGTGTTGATGGTGCTATTTTCCTCCAAATTTTAGATATTACTCACGTGGGGAGTATTTATTGATTGCGCATGAAACTCTGTTTTCGTGTTTCTGTAATTTCAATCATAGTTCTATCGCTTAGTTCTGATCATTCCATTTATGTGGTAAATTCTTGGTTATTATCTAACTTGTTACTAAGCGCATTTCATAGGTTTGGCGTGCGCGATGAGCATTTGGTATCTTAGATTCTACGCTTTGCTCTTAAATTCGTTGGTTAGGTGATTCATTATATGTAAGTTAGTTACAGCGTCCATTATTGCAACAAAGAACTTACGAGAGAGTCCATTCTCTTAGATACAATAGTTGTATCTGCCCTATCCCTCAGAGGGAGACAATTATTGCATCTGTGGGAATTAGCGACAATGTGAGGGCCTGAGCTGTGAGTTAGGTAGGCCTTCTTTTTGTTAAAATTTAATGTTTTTGTTATGTTAAGAACCATCTTTTTCAGTTCACTGCTGTTCTCTTTTTCAGCACTTACTACTTTCTTCTTCAATTTTGATCTTGTTTCATGAAACTTCTTTCTTAGCTTACTGTTTGTTTCTATGCACCTTGTGCATAGATTCCGCGTTCCCTTAACTCCACGCTTAATGGTGCCTTCCTTCTTTCTCTCTTTAAACATCTTTGTCTTGGTAAAGGGAGGCTAAAACTTTCTTATAATCAATCAATATATCTGCGCGAGGGGGTCAGAGGTTAGGTATACTTCCGTTCCAGATTAGATGTACTCGTATTTACGAGAACAATTTTCAAGCGCTGAAGTCTTATGAAGTTAATCAGAGGAGTGAACGGTTTTTTTTTACTGTAACTTTCTAAAGCCGCAGCACTATGCACCCGTGAATATTTACAAAAACCTGACACTGATTACTTATACAGGTTTATGCCTCCATGCAGTGTGTAACACGTCTCTGGCTCTTAGTTCCTTTCATAGAAAACCTGCTTTTAGCATCAGCCGTGACTAGAAAGTAGTACGAGCCTCGTTGTATCTGTATTCACTCCGACCCCAGGGTGACCGAGAGTGCACTTGTGTTTGCTGGATTATGAAATTGACTCATTACAAATTCGAAATTTTGTGTTTAGCTTGTTCAATTTAACTCTAGCATTGACGTTTTCATTTTCAATTTTACAATTGTACGCCAGGTAGAAAACGCTTGGTCAGAGGCTTTAAAGTGTTTAACGATTAAAACATTCTAGGTTTCAAAATGATTACTGAAGTCATACATGAACCATGCTAATATCTGACACTGTGTTGTAAGCTAATTAGCAATTAATGGGTAAAAAGGAAAGTCGCTGCGACGTTGCCGCGTCTGCTGCGTAACACTAAAGCGCTGCGTGGAATACGATAGTCTCCGTGTGGCCTCCTGCGGGTGGGTAGCACCCTTTCCATGCTTTGCTTCCCCGCACTGAAGTTCTTAACACATTGACCGCAATGGGTTAAACTGAAGTTCAATATTCAAGTCAAATTTACAGTCGAAATTTGCTAGCATTTTTATAAATACCAAACATTAACTGGGCTCACTAAATACCATTAATTTAAAAAAGATAGAAATTTTTCAAACGACTCATCGATGGGTCGTATCGCAAGCAGCGTGTTAATTAACTGTATATCGACCACCGTCCTTCTGAATGACATTAGGCAATCACTCACATCGTTCTTATTTTCTGAATGCGTCGATGAGAAGTTTACATTTACCGAGTTTCATGTATGATAAATGATGAGAATTTACCGTAATATTTTGTACAAGACCCCCAAAGTTTGGTCGTGCTAGGGTTAAGCTAGATTCTGTTCTGGCTGGTACGTAGTTCAAGTTAAAGGATGAAGTCTCTAAGCTCAGCTCATGGTCCGAACGTAAAATGTTTATCGAGGATTTCAGTTCCTTCATCTGAAAGTTACTTGACTGTTGAAAATATTTGTATTGCTTTCGCTCGTCAGAAGAAGGGACGGTTCAAAATTTAATTTTTGACAGAGATCTATGAAATCTGAGATTGCTTCGAACGATCTGAGACATAACAGAAAATACTGTTTCGAAATGAAGTCAGCAACTTCCTACTGGAAAGTGTTTATTTTATTTACCATTTGTTGAGACGTTCTGTCAGGGACAAATTGCAGTTCATTTTTGGGAAGAGAATGAAAATTATTTTAATTTTTGCAGGTAAAATTTTAATACCGAGTGCAACCGATTCTCATCTTCATGTATTTGAGAAGCCAAAAATTAGTGATTAAAATGTTTTGTAAAAATAAACGCGAGGCTGTGAGCCAGTAGATAATTGCTTACGATTAGATTGCTTACGATTAGATTCGAAATTTTTTAGTATTGCTGCACCTGTGTTAAAATTGGAAATTTTCATAGTTGTTCAGAACCTCCGCATGTCAGTAACTCCTGTTGTTTCAAAAATGTCAATTTCCTAGCGGAAAATTAGTGCAACGCTTGTTGATATTAAAACGCCAGTATCACTTCAATATTAATTTAATTTAAATGAGCTATTGTATGGAAAATTGGCAACGCTGTCATTGTTTTAGACATCTAACGTAAGAACCGGCGTTAACTACGTTTTTATACCTCTGTGAACTATCCCATTCATATGCTTTTGAAGCTAACTTAATGCTGCTAAACGTAACCAAAAGCTACGTAATCAGTCGCAACGTTTCTTGATGTACCGTTTTTTAACACGTTGACTGCGTGTCTCATAAGTGTACCACTAGGTAAATTTCTAAATTATGAATCGGTGTAAACGAACAGCATTTCAGTTATTTCAACACTCTTTTACAGTAGATTTGATTTCAGCAAGCAAGGTAAATGTCATCGCGGTATCACATTTTTCACATTTCTCAGAAAAAAATTTTCTCGAGCTATAAATATTTTTAAACTTCAACTTGCAACCTAACTTGAGCAACCACTGCACAAACGGTGCCTACATACGTGTCAATTCAACGTAACCTAACTTAATTCTACTTAATGTAATCTAACGTTACGTGAACTTAAGCTATTCTTCTGAAACTCCGTTTGTGATGTTTTGTAATTATAGTATTGGTAATGAAGAGACACCTGAAAGATACGACTCTGGGAATAAGCGCTTTCAGAGGAAATATGAGAAAATCTGCGGTAAAAGTTAGGAAGGTCTTCCTTTTCGCGGAAAAAATATTTGTGCGTTGTTACAAACCATCATTTTAAGGTTCCCCGCTGTTTTTTTTATCTGTCAATTTTTTCTTTCACTTCTATTTTGTTTCATTATCTTTTTTCAATCTTACTTTTTCCGCACACATGAAATTAGCATAGATTTTTCATTCAAATAATTCCATGGTAAAACATGTTTGCCTTTTTTCTTTTGGGAACATATTTCATGTGGTTAGGGTGACTTAAACTAACTTATAATTGAATGAAATTGTTAACAAGTTCGGCAAATTCCTTAGGTAACTCAGGACTACTTTGTATTTTTTACTATTGATTTGAAAAATTAGGTGTGTTCTCTGTTCTTACCGAACGCTTTCCATGGAGCATCGGAGCATGGCAGCTCATCTACAGCAACGAGCATGATAGTGCCGATTCAAATGACTTTTATGATACATTTCACATTGGTTCTAGTTTTAAAATCATTTGAGGCACAGTAGACCGGCTCCAGTGTTAAGGTATGTGCTAAAGACAACATACTTCTTCACAAAAGGAATACAAGACAAGAACTTTATTTTAACAATGTTGATTCTAAACTTGCATCAATGGCTACGACGGTATGTTGAATTTGTGAGAGCCGATGTGTACAGCGGAAGTAGATTGGCTCGGAATACTGTAGGAAGGTTCAAAGAACTGAGTAAGGTGTGGACACGATGCCAAAGGTGTTCATTATCAAGTTGATTGACTCCATGCCTAGCAATGATTGACGTGGAAGTTTTGCAACGAAGTATTGAGGTTGGAAAATTGTATGCCTTCGCAGTTGTTACTGTTACTTGGCATGAGCCGGTAGTGTGCATGATCGCTATTTTACTCGTAATCTGTTAATTGAGCGATACGCTGAAATAATTGCTGTGAAAACAGTGTTTGTCCTTCTTTATGTTTGATTTTTATGAATATTTGGTGCCGTTTTTCTTTTTTTGAAACTTGGAGTGGATTCAAATCTATAAGGAAAGTCGAATTTAAAAAACACGAGTTGAAACAATTATGCAACTCGCTAAGCCAGTGGCGCTTTGGGAGTACGCTCTGTATGTGTTGATTTGACGCCGTTTTTTGTGTTTGTCTTGGACTCTGTTCTTTAATCTTCTGCGCTCAGTATTTTGGTGAACGGTGTTTCGGATCACAAGGTTGACTGCCATTTCGTTGTCTAAATTTGCTCTCGTCATTCCCATGACTGACGTGGCGCAGACTGCGTCTTGTTGTGTTCCTACCTCGTAGCGCTTCTCTCGCTCTGGAGATT
Source organism: Platorchestia sp. MABIK (assembly GCA_014220935.1). Lineage (NCBI taxonomy): Eukaryota > Metazoa > Arthropoda > Malacostraca > Amphipoda > Talitridae > Platorchestia > Platorchestia sp. MABIK. Next base: position 79,449 of record JACJUY010001856.1, on the reverse strand, counting down.
GTCTCAATCCTCGCAATTGAGCTCAAACTCTCGGCGTTTTTTTCCAAAATTGTACCGTCTTTTTACTATGAGAATATTACGTAAATGATTCCTGATTAAATGATACCTTATTAACTTAAATTCACAATACTGAACGTTATCTTTTCATGTTCAAACCATTGTGTTTGGTTGGAAATAATTATTGTTCACCTATTACTCCCTCTTTTTCAACTTTCATTTTGCTCCATAAACTTCGTTCAGTTTTGCTGTTATTGTGAGCAGCGTATATAACACACCTTGTGCATAGATTCCCCGTTCCTTGATTCCATAGTAAATGATACCTTCATTCTTCACCCCTTTAGAACACTTTTGTCGTGATTAGGAAGGCCTAAACTGATAATCTAATTTTAAAATAAAATAAGCGAAAGCTATTATTAAAAAGCTCATTATGACCTAAATTGCCAACTTTAAAGGTCTTAGGTTTTAGATTTATTCCACAGGACTATGGTGACTTCCATTCCGGGTCTTAGACCCTCGTCAAAAGATGACGCACCGTCATTGTTCCTCCTCTATGTGGGTTTGGTTAGACTTCTTACGTTATTAATATTCGTCATTCATTCAAATTACCCCTTTCCTTGTAACGAGATTTAAAAATTTCTTGTGTCGTCTAGCGTATATTTATGTATTGAGGAAGATACGGTGATTACAAATAAGAATAAGTTTTAATGTGTGTGCATCTTGTACAGCTAATTGTCTGGTTGCACTTTGTAACTGACTGCATCCCGAAACATTCAAATCTTTTGAAATTAGTTACTATTATGCGTGCATATTGCACACCAGGTATTATCTAGTTGTACTTTGTAAATAGGTTCTTTCTTTAAAATTGGAAACCCTTGAAAATAGTATCCGTCAAATCCCAACTGTCTCACGAGTTTGCACGTACTGCAAGTCTGATGAGAAACGCTTTAAGTTACGGCAATGCGTAACAATGTTCTGCTTCGGAACTTGAGATGTAAGAATCGAAATTACAGCCTCGAAACGAGAATTGTCGCATTTTGATGAGGGCGATCACTCTTGGCACGATTGTTGGCCACGCGGCGTCTCTCCATTTGTCCGCGCTAGGAATTTTCTTGAGGTTGGTTGAGTTGGCGCAGTTTGATGAATTCAGCTAATTACCGCTGTCGCGTCCAAACGGCCTTGCCATCCGTCGTAAATGGGCAAGATTGGGTGCACAGAGGCGCATTCTTATGAAAATTGCGGCTGTTAGCTCATTAAGAAGTTTTGTGAGTAACCAGGAAGCCTACATTTTTAATACGTCAAGTTTTGTACTTGCCTTCATCTACGAATACAAAGCTATTTTATCAACCCTTTATTGCCTTTGGAACCATGCATGGCAAACTCGACAAAACGCTCGTATGTTTTATTTCGGATCGAATTTGTGTCTTAATTGTGTAGGTGTTGACAGTTCACTGTCGATTGACAGTTTCGTCCTCATTTTGGTGTCGCTCACAACCTGATTTCAGTATGCCTGATAACAGTGTGCTAATAACCGTGATAAGAGTGGAAAGTTATTATGGGTAAGGGTTTAACAAAATATTATTCAGTTTACTCATGAAGTCTAACTGTATTAGTAATGTTAAAAACTGTTCTAATATTAGAACGATATTTCCTTAGCCAGGACTTTTGTTGATATTTTATTAAATATTCATCGTTACAAAATATTGACACTGTGCTTATACCGATGTATAGGGATGTGTTTTCACGTTGTGTAACTTGAATGTTGAAGCGCTTTGTCATAGATGTGCGAACTACTCACACTTGCAACTAATGGTTATTTCCAAGGTATCGATTGCCCAAATAATTCAAGTACCTGTGTTATAGTTGGGGAATGTGCGAAATGATTAACCCAATTCCAATCTCTGTCAAACTAATCTGACCGTTACGTCGCAACTATGCGTGGAAGGAAAAGTTCCAAATTTTATTTGCGTTACAACAGATGCGCCGCAATCTTAACTACTGACTGCTGGAGACCAGCTACACCTGATTTTATAAAATCTTTCGACAGTATTTCACGCTGCGCTGCGGACATCGCGGTGACTTCAGTACATACCTTGCATATGCCAGCGGTCGGTTTAGCAAACGTTTGGACTTCTAAGGTGGAAAAAAGTTATCTTTCTGATGCCTTAAATATTAGTTTGGCACATTAGGTGGAAACTTCCGTAATTTTGATGCTAAAAGTAAGACAATGAAAAACGAGGAAAATATCGTCATGAAATGGAACGTCACTGGATGACACACATCATCGAGTAAAATATTCTGAAAATAAATACGTTTTATGCGTTTAATTTTCAACATGCGTTTAATTTTTTATGCGTTTAATTTTCCATAATTTTTAAATACGTTTAATTTTCAAATTGTTCCTGCTATTATATTTCCTGTCCGATTTTTAATTTTTACCAACTGTTGAATGTACGGCATGATAATTTTTCTTCGATTTCTGCTATTTTCGTTGGCCTGACGTTTCAAGAACCGAGGTACTATTTTGTTCGGTTTAATTTATCAGAGCTGATTTTGATGCCCTCCAAACCCGGTGTGTTCACTTGGGGACTAAATGCCCACGATGGACCTATCGGCCTTGTATCTGGACATGAATGGACCTCGAGCACGAGGTTGAAAACGACCAACTCTGTGATATTCAATCGTGTAATTGTTTGTGCATTGTGCTCTGTCGCATCAATCTGGGCGTAGTTTCGTGTTGCCTGACATTTGCGAGATTGCTGGAGACGTGCCCATCAAGAGGCGAATATTCGTGACACAGATACAAGCATTTCTCTTGCAGGGCTCGCCTCGATGCGCGCTTCCTCTGCCCGTGGAGGCTGCACGGTCGACAATGACGTCTACGTTTTGTACGATTATGAGCTCTGTGAAGCCCGTCTTAGCTGTTATGGAGAGGTGCCCTCCAGTTTCTTCCATCGAGAATTATCTGAGAGATAAAATAGCATTTGTACATTTTTCGATCATGTTTATTTTGAAGTGTGTTATAATGATCTGGTATGTGTGATAATGAACAACCCTCAGAGAGATACAATTGTCGAAAATAGAAGATTGTTTTGTCCCGGAGCCTTTTTTTACTGCTATCCTGTTTTTCAGCTCCTCTAACTTTCTTAAGATTTTATCTTGTTTCATAGCCTTTTTTTAACTCTGTTTCTATGCGCAGGAACACACCAGGTGCATAAATTCCCCGTTCCCTTAAACTCTATACTAAATAGTGCCTTCCTTTCCTTGGATCGCCTTTGTGGCGGATAGGGAGGCTTAAGCGTTGAGAGAAGGCGTATTCTTGTTGAAGTTTTAGTGTGATTTTTGAAATTATCATTATTGAATAATTTTAAAGTATCTAATAATCCAATCTAATCTCTTTAACAGAATCCTCGCGTGAAATATTCACTCTCAGAGCACCATCAATGCTCACGTTTGCAATTTTAGGGTTCAATCGTTCCACCACGAGAACTATGGTGATATAGGGGAAAAATTCAAACAATAAAGTTATCCGCACCCTGAAAGATAGTGCGCCTGTAGTTATACGTGGGTCATTTTCTGTTATTGCAGATGATTGTTCAGTTATAATTAAATCATCTAGATAGGTTGGGGGAGCTAGAAAGTACCTTCGAACGCCAAATAATTATATACTGAGACATACAGTCTAGTTATGGTGAATGAGTTCAATTTTAACTTTGACTTGTCTGTAAGAGAATGCATCATAATTGATTTTGAGTAAGCCTCAACTTGGCTTAGTAAAATAAAATGTAAGTATGTGTCAGAAATTGCATGTCATACGTTACTAGAGAGTATTTAGAAATATTCTAGTCAATATTTGACTAACTATGTAAAGTTTCGTGAATACTGCTGCTTACCGTAACTTTTGGCATTTGGGCTGATATCCTGCCCTAATGGTTAAATTCTTTCAATGTCATGCATTTTTTTCACTGAAATGGAAACATCGACCGACTTTGTTCTTCAAGATACCATCAGGAGTGATGAAGTTGAGATCGAAGCATGCCGTCTGCGATGGGGCGAGCGAGCGTTTGTTAGAGCCATTAGATGCCGTTTGTTAGATTTGTGTGAGGCACATCCTCTGGTTGCCTTTGTGAGCTCAGAACGGCTGACTTCGTTCATAAGTCGGTGTGAGGCTGTGCGGTACTTCTGGAATTTTTACAGCAACCCTAACGTATTGCCAAAAGTGTATGGCTCGTTGGAGGAGAACCTTTCTTTTTTTTCTCGTAAGAGGCCTTCTGTCATTCCTGGAAGGAAAAAAAGGCCTGTCTTTCAACCGCTATGAAATGCAGCAAAGATTCGTGTGGTTAGCGAAGACATTGTCTAGTTTTACTAGCTGAGGTGAGGTTGCGTTTTGGCTCTTCGGAGGTAAATCTAAAAAAAACACTAGTTAAAATTTAGAGAGGCCTAACTTTCGTTAAAATAGCTTTTTTTTTGTTACGGACTATTTTTTTTAGTTCGTACTAACTTCTTTAAAACTCGCTCATTTCTTGTTCGACTTTAATCTTATGTCATGAGCTTCTTTCAACTTAGCTCTTTCTATGCACATGGTGTAGGGAGATACCTTGTGCTTAGACTCCCTCCCATTAATTCCGTACATTGTAGTAGTGCCTTTCTCCATTCCCTCTTGGGAACACCTTTTTTTGTGGCTAGAGAAGCTCAAATTGCCTAACTTCTAACCTATAATCGGGGACTTTGAGTGGCCGCATGGGATGGGAAAGCACCATCGATTATCCAGCACGTGAGGTGCATCGCGTCCTGCCTAATCGCGTCCTAATGCACGCCCTGTGCCCTCGTCCCTCCTACAGTTGCCTCGCGTCCGAAGTGGCTCGCTTGGTGCTTTCTCTCCTGTTCATTTCTATGTGGTTTTTTATTAAGAGAAGCTCTGCGCACGTTCGAGTACATGAGCACGTACAGGGGGAAAATGTAAGGTCCCGAGTTGAGAGTTCAGTTGACATTTTTTTGTTGTTGAAAGAAAGCATGTTTTTTGTTTGTTAAGGGCTTTTTTCGGTTCACTGCTGTCCTGTTTTTCAGCACCTCTGACTTTCTTCTTCAACTTTTATCTTGTTTCCTAACCTTCTTCTCAACTCTTTGCTTATATGCGCTGGGTATCCTGTGCGGGGACACATTTTGCGTATATATTCAGCGATCTCTTATCTCCATACTAAATGGTGCCTTCAACCTTCCACTCTTTGAATGCCTTTGTTGAGGTAAGGAAGGCTGAAATTAACTTATAATCAACGAATTCGAGTTCATGTATTTCTAGACGAAGTATTTCGTGAACTAACCGTTTAGCGTAGGGAAAATTCGTGTTCATGTGAGAGTGCCGTATTTCGCCCTGTTGTCTTTGCCGTGAGCTCAACAGATGAGCGTGTATTGGTAAACGCTTGAAGTGGACTACAATTCTGACCTTAGTAATTACATATTTCTTTGACATTTCGGCTCTCTGCTCCAAGGAAAGAACCTCTGCGTGTGGTCTCGTCGCTCTCGGATAAGTTACTCCGCTTATTCATTGTTAACTGTTTTATATCAGGGAATTTTCTTGTTTCCCATTCGCGATGTTTTGAAGCTGTTCTGGTTCTTGTCTGCGTGTAGTAGCAGCTCGAGATTAACTAACTCGAATTTAGTCTGAGATACCGTAGAGCACTTCCTTCTCTGAACTGACTGCTTCTAAATTGTTGTTGAGCGCACCCAGAGGCATTTGTGTCCCTTGACTGTGGCATGTGTGCGCAACGTCTTCTTGTTTGCTGGGAAGCGCCCGTTGTTTACTGGGTTTATGCGCCACCGGCGGTCGCTGCCCGAAGAGACCTCCTCGCCTCGCGACTGCGCTCATTGCTGCGAGTGACGAGCCAGGTTGCCTTCCTCGCTGGCCTTGCGAACTGAAAGATTTATTTATCCCACTGACGCACAGTATATTTCAAAGAGGATTTTTTTCGATTTATGAAGCGTTTTGTGTTGTGTTGGAGCGTATGCTGTTTAGGGTTTGTGAGTGGTTGGGGTTTTTCGGCTCGTCGCGACTTGTTTTGTAATTAATTTTTCCGATCGTTTCCTTACTCACTGGTGTTTTGAAGTTGTGCATGGTTTGTAACCTAATTTTTTACTGAACATTTATCTGTGAGCGTTATGGATATTGTTGTAGTGATGAATGAGATTAATTAAACGTAACACTGCGGTTTAGCTGTACACTACTCTTCATAAAATGTAGTGCAGGGCTTAGGTTTGCCATTTAATCTTTGCAATCGGACTAATGAGCAGAGTTCTGAAGGGATCTTATGGAGACAACAAAAGTCTCTAGAACGTGAAATGTGTAGTGGAATTGAGAGTAAATTTTGTCTCTTTATCATTTTACTTCGTCCTTGTTAAATAACTTTCGAGTAAATTGGGAGACTTGAATTGAAACGAATGTTTGATGTTCTAAATTAACAGTAGTTGAAAAGTTAAACTCATTTTTAATTAACGCCTGAACATCTTCGTGAGATTTGGGAGGAAATGTTCTTAAATTCCGTATGAATAAAGAGTTGAAAAGCGGAACTCACGCAACCGAGGAATAAGTCATGCAACTTCTCTGAATAACACATGTCGCGGATTCAGTTCGACTCATTATAAAAAATTGCGTGTATTTGTGAGGTGAGGTATACAAATGGTACAATATTTCCACATCTCATGATGACGCTTTCTTACAGTATGTTATCATTCAAGTGCTTGCAGCTAAGTCGTTATTCAAATTCAGTTCAAGATAAGCTATTATTTTTTGTAGTTAGATAGCCGCTGTTTTTTTTCTTGGTGAAAGTACGTAAACTTATTGTAAGGAAAGTACTAGGAAATGTGGAAAATTACAGTAAAGTTTCGTAGTGAGTCACCGGCTGATCAATCGACGTGTTGCCTTGCGAACCCAAGGAACTGAAGTAATAACTTCTTGTAATGTTGTTTACACGATTGGAGTACAGGTGCTAAGACAAACTGTTATGTTGTATGAAATTGCGACGGGGAAAATAGAAAGTTAAGCACGTCGTCACTCAAAAAGAATGCAATATTCCCCCGTTCTCTCAGCTACCCCAACGTTCTGAATTATGACTTTGCTATAGATAGGCCATATGAACTTCTGTTTTTCTTGTACGTTTGACTTCTCCCAGTTTTCGTGCCTCCTTTACGATCTTTTTTTTTACTCTCTCTCGTCATTTCTAACTTGGTGTTTTATACGCAGAGTATCCTGTTTGGAAACTCATCGTGTGCTCAGATTTCCCGTTTTCTACCTAAGTCCATATTAAATGGTCCGTTCTAATAGCTCTCTATAGATCGCATGTTGTTTGGAAGTTTTAAACTAATACTATTTAGGTGTTGAAAATGTACAGCCCCTTGGTAAGTCCACATTTGTGCTATACGTCATTATATGTGTCAGTAATGTACGCTCTTTCACTTACTCGAGTCTGATGTTCTGTCCACAGCATTGTACCTGTGCAAAGTCATGTTTAGCAGCTCCGAGGGCTTCACTCGTTATACATTCCCAAACTTCGGAGAATAAAGTTAAAAAAATATCTTTCAATATTCTTCTAACACTTTTTTCAGTTCATCGTAACACCAGTTTTGGTTTTAGGATGCAAGGTAAGCAATTGAGAAATTATTATGGAGAAAATGTTTTTATCATGCGCTACGCACAGCATTGTTCTCATTTCTTGGATGGGAGTCATTGTTTGTGTCCTTGCATTCTCAGTTACCTCAAATGTATAGTGTGCTCATCACACCATGACTGTGCTCATGATGGCTAGCCACATTATACCCCCTCTGGGATACAATTATTGTATCTATGGGAATTTGCACTGCTATGGAGAATATGTAGAGTCCTGAGCTGAAGGTTTGGCAGGCCTTCCAATTGTTTGAAAAGAATAAGTTATTTGTTGTGTTATGGATCATCCTTTTTCTGGAAATGTTTTTTAGTATCTCCTGCTTTCCTCTTCAACTTTTACTGTTTCAAATTTTTTTTCTCAACTTAGTGTTTCTATGCTCCTCGTGCATAGATTCCGCGAACTCCGAGTCCTAGTCCATACTAAATAGTGCCTTCCTCTTTTTGGAATGTATTTGTCGCGGTTAGAGAGGCCTAAACTAACGTCAAATCTAATCTGGCCACTTTATAGTCCCGACTCGATAAGTGAGGCTGTAATAATACACATAAACTGATGGATTTTCTTATGATAAATTCGTCAATGCGTGTTCTCAATTTTGTAAATTGCATTGAAAAACGGAAGAAAATGGTTTGGGTTTCTGATAATTCTCGTGCAATATTATTTTGATAAAAGTAATGTAAATTTTATGGGCACCTGGTATTGGATTCGTAAATTTGTTTTAAAAACAGTAAAATCAGCGATCCATTGGTGAAAGTGGGTACCCTAAGTATCGCAGTTAAATTTTTTATTTATTTACAGAAATTGTCCCTCAGGCTCATTTAGTTTTTGTGCTACTGCCGCACACTTCTATGTTAGGCCAAAACCAGATTAATTTTCATGTGCAGTGAATAACTGCATTCTCATGAGTGATATATCTACGTTTGAGCTCTAACAAGTGCTTCTGATGATTTGCAGAATTGTAGTTCATTTTTAGATGACACAATTTGCGTACCCTCTGAAGTCTAAAAAATTTGAAAAAGAAATTAGAGAGCTGGGCTGTTAGTTGATGCGCAGCGATCGTCAGGGGTTGATTGTATGATGTTTGTCGGTCGCGAATGCGTGAAAAACAACTTTCTGACGACAGTACAGAACTACTGCAATTACGAGTATGTAGCGTGACTGTTGCAATGCTACCTGGAAGTGGGGATCATTTTATTCGCTCGTGATCTCCACTTGTATGCTTGTTGTCAGGATCATTTAGGCTTTTAGACGCCGTTCTACATTATGTTTTGTTAGATATTCATTGAAATTCGTTGTCGAATGTAACGTTGGGAATTTATCACCGTGTAGAAATGAAGAGTGCACGAGTTCTTATTTTTAAGTATATCATTTGCTTCTATTCTTTTATTTTCATATTTTTGAACTCGAACATATCAGAAAAAAATACTACGTGACTTTCGTGATCTTGATGTACCCAAGCTCAGAATTGCAATGAAAGCGACGTAGTGTTGTGCTTATAAAAAGTTTTTTCGAACAGGATTATACTAAAATTCATTATTTTTACGAGAAAAACCAATTCTAATTAATATCCGTTGTGAAATCAATATCCCTTGCCAAAATAAAATTGTAAACTTAGTTGAATTAACAAAATTGTAAAATTAGTTGAATTGGAAATTCAATGCCCACTTATTGTTTATTTATTGCAATGTAAAGAATAGAATTAAGTAGTGATGAAACTCGTTATTCGTATTACGAGGAAGCTCGATAAAATTTGCCAATGCGGACGTCACGACAAAAAACTCACTAACCATTCATCAGTGCAACTTGCTCATTTGTACACAGCTTCAACTTAATTAATTGTTCATTCTCAATTACGGTAATGAATTTAATGAGCAAGTGTGTGCATCAGTACGTGAGATGCTTACTTCGCTCGTGCATAAGTTGAGATGCTCCAATGTAGTTAAAATTCTTTGAGTGAGTTGAAAATGAATGATGCGGAAGTCTTCGACATCATTAGAGTTCTCCCTTTGGACAGTCTGATCTTATTTCGGACGCGCTCGTCACTGTGACTTGTTAAGGTTATTTGCAACACGCTTGTTGCAGTGACTTGTTTAGGTTATTTGAAACACGCTTGTTGCAGTGACTTGTTTAGGTTATTTGCAACACGCTTATTGCAGTGACTTGTTAAGGTTATTTGCAACACGCTTGTTACAGTGACTTGTTAAGGTTATTTGCAACACGCTTATTGCAGTGACTTGTTTAGGTTATTTGCAACACGCTTGTTACAGTGATTTGTTTAGGTTATTTACAACGCTCTTGTTGCAGTGATTTGTTTAGGTTATTTGAAAGCCCTTGTTGCAGTGACTAGTTTAGGTTATTTGCAACGCTCTTGTTGCAGTGATTTGTTTAGGTTATTTGAAAGCCCTTGTTGCAGTGACTTGTTTAGGTTATTTGCAACACGCTTGTTACAGTGACTTGTTTAGGTTATTTGCAACACGCTTGTTACTGTGACTTGTTTAGGTTATTTGCAACACGCTTGTTACTGTGACTTGTTTAGGTTATTTGCAACACGCTTGTTACTGTGACTTGTTTAGGTTATTTGCAACACGCTTGTTACAGTGACTTGTTTAGGTTATTTGCAACACGCTTATTACTGTGACTTGTTTAGGTTATTTGCAACACGCTTGTTACAGTGACTTACCTAGGGTATTTTCAACGCCTTGGTCACAGTGACTTATTTAGGTTATTTGCAACGCCTTGGTCACAGTGATTTGTTTAGGTTAATTTCAACTCTTTGGTTAAAGTGACTTATTTAGATTATTTTCAACTCCTTGTTGCTCTGACTAGATTGAGTGCTATAGCAGGATGTGATTCTTTAGTAGTGCAACATGGCTATATTGCTTCCATTAATTTATACTCCTTCATAATTATGTTGAAAGATTGATTTATCCATGATATCTGTGGCTGGTCACTTCTCCTAAGCGTTTGGTTATCGTAGTGTTCTAAACTCAGAACTCAACGAATGAGAAATGAGTGCGAAATTGCTTACAAAACATCCTGTCGAACATGCCATTATGCGCGCCAGTCGGGCCGTGAATGCTCCGCTTTGAGCGAGTGTTTTCAGGGCGATGTCTCGTTTTAACGACATGCAAACTTGCGCCAGCGTTGAGTACTGCTGTACTGATTACATTTTTTTTTCGAGGCGTTTCCGTTTGCTACTCGTTTTGACGCTTTGCAGTATTTTGATGTAACAATTGTAACCTTATCGAGTTTTTCAGTTAGTGATGGTGAGGTCTTGCTTTACGTTAGTTCATTGATATCTCTGTAGTTTATTATTGTTGAATGCTTTTCATTGGTATTTCATAAATACGGCTCAAAGTAATCAACATGCATGTAATTTTTCCAAAAAATGAATTATTCAAAGTGTTTCCGTAATAATATGTTAGTTATTGTTAGGTGACATGGACAGTTAACAGCTGATGCATTTCACTAATACGTCTGATTATATCGGCGTAGCAGTCTTAACGTAATCTCTTTTGGGTAGTATTTTAGCGTAATGTATCGTACATATTTATTTAGGTCACTTCGTTATCTGGATGTTCCACCGCGCTGGAACATTCCTTGAGCCGCCGGCACACAGCCCGCGCGTTGGCTGGCTGCACTCTGCCTTCCGTCGTGCATGGAAAGGAGCCTCGTTGGCAGCGCGCCAAGGCAATCCTGTGGTGCAGATTTGGCCAGAGTGCTCGACGATTATTTCTTTCCAGAACAGCTCCCTTGTTTGCTAACATGGCTGTATGCCGTGCATCTTCCACCGCTTGATTTGTCGCGATCCTTCGATTGTTGCTGCCAGTCCAGCGCAGGGTGGGCATCTGGCTGGCATGCAACGGCGTTCTTGAGCGGCGACGTTGTAGCTCCCTCTGTTGTTTCGTGCTGAGTGAAGGTGCTTCCTTCTGTGACTTTAATTGTTGCGCCAAGATTTTATGAGAGGTTCTTTCGGTTCTATCATCAGCGTTTATCCAGCGAGTGAAAGGAAAATTCATTTACGGCGAGTAATTCTTCATGTTTGAACAATACCGGGTTTTGAAATGCTGCCCGAGGCCACGACTTATAAATTTCAGAATTGATGAAAACTTGGCACCTTGTGAACATTTCTTGGTGTGTATTTGTCGCAAGGAGATTTTGAAGACCCTTGCTTTTTATTTGAATGCGGGGGGATTTATAATATAAAGTATTTGAATTTAACTTTCACCTGTGCCGAGTTTCGACAAATCTCACCCGTTTTCAAGTCTTGAATCAATACCACATTATTTTCACTTCTTCGTTACTTGCGAACTAACTTGTGTGCCTCGGTACATGCTTTGTGTTAAGAGACGGCGATACCTTTGGTCTGTGGTCACCCTGCAATGCTCGGGTAATTCCATAATTTATTCAATTTTTGAACAATGTTGTGATTGCAGCTGGTAAAGCATTTACATGGATCATGTTGTCCAAATTTTTATAACTACTGCTATCAAAAATTTCCCTGAACTTTCTGACGTGTTAAGCGACACCGCAACGCAACTTTATGCGACGAAGTTATAAGAATCTGAGTCATAACTCAAATTGTTTATTCTAGTTATCATGATCGAGTCATGTGTTTGACTTGGTGTAAACTTCTGTGCTGTAGCTTAATGCGTTCATAAGGGAAAGTTCGTGTTCTCACAAAAGCCTAGTGTAACAAAGCAAGTTTTACACACTTCTTTGTAAAAACGTGAGGGGATTTCTCTTGTGAATTCATTTAATGTTGCAATGCTAATGCCAGTCTGGAAAAGTTTATCGTCGAGCTCCTCCACTGCAGTGTTGAATAAAACTGATTTTCTCGTTCCGTTTCTTTCATCTGAAGGCAGACGTTTGATAAATTATGCTATCGCGTTAATATTCAAAATGAAGGTCTAATTTACTTTGACTCGAGTGCGCCTTTGAGTAAAAGCTCGGTATGATATGAGGTTCAATTTATTTGAGTTAACGATATACTCAATTGTTTGCTACTTATTTGCCTCCTAGAATTAATAAATTGTCTAGTTCTTGTCAATCGTTGAGCTGAGTTGTGAGCACTACTTTTTCTTTGATATAGTTTTCATATTTAAAAGTATTCACGTATCGATTGTTGGTATTGTGCGAGGCTGTTCATTCTGCACAAGACTTTTACATGAACTTAAACAATGAATTAAATCCGCAGGCGCTGACATTAAATGTTAGTCGATCTGTTAAATTAATGAAGATCGCAGTCAATAGCGGTCATGAAACGAACTATTTATCGTGAAATTCAATGAAAACAAAGAAATTTCACTGTATTAAAAGTTCCCTAGGCGTCTCGTTAAGACTGTATACGTGGGATTATCCTCGTCTCTGAGGTAAACGCTCCTAGAGGGTCATCTTGGGGACTTGCACTCTCCTCATTATTGTGGTGCAATATTTCGCTTCTTTTCCTTCTGGTGTGCCTGCTCAATGAAGCGGTCGGGGTAAACCAGCCATGGCTGTCGGGCCCGAGTGGAAGGTGGTTATGCTGGTGGTTATGCTGGAACTGCTGATCCTGGCAGTTCTGGTGCGACCAGTGCTGCCTCTCTCACCTCCTAGTGACTAAGGGTGATGATGGTGGCCTGCTGTCGGCTACCCTCCCATAGGGAGGAGAGGCCTGGTATATGTATGTATGTATGCATGTGCCTGCTGCACTTCCCATCGCATGAATGCTTTTTCAGGAACAAGCGTCAAATCGAGTTGCCATAAACTCTCTTCTGCCTTATAACAAAGTTGCTGCGACAAATTGTTGCCTGTTCTGCCCTATCATTGTGTTCTCTTTCGTGCCGAACGACTGAGCGTCCTCATTTTTGTTTCTTTTTCGTTCATAAAATTAGTCTTGAAAAGAAAACAGTAAATTTTAGCCAACAATTGTACTGCTAGCATTTCGTCAAAATGTGAGCTGAGGCCAGTTTATAAGACCAGAACCTAGTTTGAGTGCGGGCAGGCTGCTGCAGTGATGTTTGCAGAGCGGCCAACCCCCGCGAGCGTCTGGCGAAGTCGTTAGTAGCGTGGCTTGGGTGGAGGCGTCATGTCTTGGTGTGCTGTCACTGTGTTTCTTGATTTACGCTACCGGATATCATAATAAACGGCGGTCAAGACAGAATTTTGAAGTATCGCCGAAGCAATTGATTTATCGCTATTTCTTATTCGCTGCATTACTGTTAAAATTTTCCCTCAGGGGGATACAACTATTGTATCTATGGTAATTAGCGCTCCCAGAGTGAAAATGTGTGAAGGCCCGAGCTGAGAGTTAGGTAGGCCTTCATTTTTGTTGAAATAAAATGTTTTTGTTTTGTTAAGGACCACCTTTTTTCGGTTCACTGCTGTCCTGTTTTTCAGCACCTACTACTTTCTTCTTCACCTTGTATCTTGTTTCATGAACTTCTTTCTCAACTTACTGTTTCTATCCCCTTTCGGCAGAGATTCCCCAATCTCTTATCGCCATACTAAATGGAGTCTTCCTCCTCCTTCTCTTCGATACGTTATTTTTTATGGGGGTTAGGGAGTCTTAAACTAACTTATAATCTTAATCTTACTGTTGAAATTTTGTTTCCTCCGTTGTAAGTAACGAAGTTTTCTGCACGGTATCTTTTCGTTCTTTCGCTCGTTGTTCTGAAAAAGTAAATAATTTTCAGTGTTTCGTCTCAGTTTTTAATACGTTATTTTGTATTGTACTTTTCATTCTACCTGCCGTATCGCATTCCATTCAATTATATTATATGACATTGCGTGTCAAGTATTCAACTGTAGTATTTTATTTCCAATCAAATCAAGCTCTATGGCATGAATTGGATGTTTCCCATTTTAGAGACGTTATCTTAGAACCAAGGCGTTGCTTTAATTATTGTTATATTGTTAACCATTTTAGAGACGTTATCGTGAATTATTATGGTGATTATTCAAATTTATAACTATGTCTCATGATAGTCGACATTAAGGCATTGCCGTTCAATTTCTATTGCAGTGTGAGTTCAGGACGGTGCTGTCATTTCCCCTACCTGATGTGGTGCTCACGTGTTGACGCGCCCCCTCAGAGGGATGCAGCTATTGCATCTATTCAACATTTACCTTGTTTCATTGCCTTCCTTCTAAACTTACTGTTTCTATGGCTAGAAGGTCTTGTGTAGGAACACACCTTGTGCATAGATTCTCGTTCTATTAACTTCATACTAAATGGTGCCTTCATCCTTCGTCATTTTGGAATGCCTTTGTTGCGGTTAGGGAGGCTTAAACTCACTTATTAAATCTAATCTAACCTACTTGTTTACTCGGCCATCACCGTGAGAAACTACTCGTTTCAACCAAAGTGGAGGATTAGGTAGGCCTGCCTTTCGTTGAAATAAAATAGCTTGTTTTGTTGTCACAGACCCATTTTATTCTGTCCATTGCTGTCCAATGTAGCACCTTTCACTTTTGCCTTCAAATTTAATCTTTTTTCCTAATAATTTAACACTTTTGCTGTTTCTATGCGCAGGATGTGGCTACATACTTTGCGTGTAGGTTCCTGGTTGTCTTGATTGCATAGTAAACGGTGCCATCTTCCTTCTCCTTTTAAAGAAGCCTTTGTTGAGGTCGGGAAAGCTTAAACTCAAAATCTTTGTTGTCTAATGACGTTGGTCCGGAAATGTTGAGGTATTCCATTTTTTAGTTTTTTCTTCAATTTGTTTTTTTTAATTTTTCTGTCTTGCTTTGAGTGGATTAAACCACTGTCACAGATGCTAGAATCTTTATTACGCTATAGTGCTCAGGCGGAGACAATTATTGTATCTATGAGAGTTAGCGCTCACCGGGGAAAAATGTGCGGTCCCGAACTGAGGGCAGGAAAGCCATGTTTCATGAACTTCACACCTACAGTGCGGTTTCTATGCGCTGGGATCTTCAGTGGGAACTCACATTGTGCCTAGATTCCGCGTTCCCTCAACTCCATGCTAAATGATGCTTTCATCCTCCTTCTCTTTAGAGCACTTTTGCTGTTGTTGCGTTGGCTTAAACTGAATTATAACCTAATTCTAATTCGGTTAGCTTCGTCAAAAGCGTCGCAGTTGAGATGAAACCATTCATCGCTATGCACTGTAAAACGGCAAACTTCGTAGAGCCTAGTGGTGTACTGCTGTGAATCTGGAAGAAGAAACGATTCTAACTGTGAATCTGGAAGAAACCTAGCAGCTTTTCACTCGGATGTAAAAATTGCAAATTTATGACGGTGTTTCGGATTTTCTCCAAACCGCACAATCTCAAATGTTTAAAAATCAACTGCTCTCTCAGCTACCTCTTTCTTAATCTCTGGAGAGTGAAATGAAGTGTGATTTTTACACTCCTATGAATCGCGCAAATTAACGGGTCATTCTAAACTTGCGAATCAAAGTCGACGTGCCATGCAGTTCTTGCAGAGGGAGATTAACGGCGCAGCGGCAGCTGCCCTGAAACGAACGATGCCAGTTTTTACGGCGAAAGAGGGGGGCCTTGCCAGCTTTTTGAACAAGTTAAGTGTTGCATTACGCGATGAGGATGTGCTCATTTGGCGATTGATAAGAAGTTTATTTGGCGCTGTATGTAATGAGAATTGAAAAATTGACGCTTCGTTGCTGATGATTGAGAAAAAGGATGTATCATGCATTCTATTGTAATTTTTCGACAACGGTGATCGTGAAGAAATTAACTAAAAATTCTGTAATTCGAAAGAGTCGAATTGTTCAGAGTGTTGATGCTTAAGATTTTTAGATTTTTATAAACTTGAGAGCAAGCTCAGTGACTGGATGTGCAGTGAAGAACATGAGGTGAGAGCCGTAATGCTGTAACTGCTGGTCGCATTTATTGAACATATCGCTTTTTACACTCAGCGTTTCAACATAGAGCTTCTAGAAAATTCAACCTCCAATAAGCTGGTGTGGTAAATGGTATATTTTCGTGAAAATCTTATTTTATATCTAGTGGTCAAGATTTTGAAATTTGTATTTCTGTGTTCATAGTGTCAGTTTTCATTCAGCATAAGTCGTTGCGCGAGTGTGCGGTGGGACGTTGATAGAAGATGGAGGTGGGACACAGCTCTGTCACAGGGATTCCAAATGACCTTCTTCGAACGGAACTGAACCCGAATAAGTAATGCTGTAGAGATAAGTCACGAATGAGTAGTTCTTGAGTTGGAGCGGAATTTGTAAGAAGTCTTGAATAATAGGTTCATGAACAAGTAGTCGCAAATAAGTAATTTGTTGAGATTTAAGAACAAGTAGTCGCGAATAAGTTACTTCTTAAGAATTAAGAACAAGTAGTCGCGAATAAATAATTTCTTAAGAATTAAGAACAAGTAGTTGCGAATAAGTAATTTCTTAAGAATTAAGAACAAGTAGTCGCATATAAGTAATTCCTCGAAGATTAGGAGGTGAGAATGTCTAGACAAGTTTTAGTTCGTGCGTCATAGCGTTTGTGCTGTCAAGTTTGAGTTACTTCAATTCAATCACGAATATCCTCTTTTAGTGAAGTTAGCTAAATCATTAATTCTTCAAGTCAAGAATTCATGCATTCAGATGATATGCGAGAGGTTTCTATATTCATACAAAATATATTTGTTCTGTCTGACAAATTTCTTTCTTTGCTACCGAAACGCAAGACGTCTATAAATATCGTGTCTGATTTCTGAAAGACCACTTCTGTAAACCGAGTTTTAAAAATACAAACATGTCCAAGATCCAGGAAAAAAATAAAGACATCTATAATCTGATTTTTGCCCAACTTGTTCGAATGGCTTATCAGACGAACAAGTTGGGCGCATTTCAGACTCAGACGACGTCGCGATGTTGCTGGAAGCGTTAAATATTTGCGATTTTATCTAAATTTTGGCCCACTTTAAACTCTGAATTCTATAATCTGCGCGGGAGTTCCCACATGTTCCAGCCCTCGCACAAATTTAATTTGAAAATTCTCGAAATCTAATTTTAAGGCTAAAATTTTTGTTTTTATTCGTTTGTTGGTACTAATGCTGAAAAGTGCTGAACGAAAGTTTCATGAGGCTTGCTGCTGCCTTGATATCTGTCGTCTGAGTTAGAATTATGAAAAATAAGGATCTGGTAATATTTTATCAAGACCAGTGGGTTTCAAGATGCGAGTCAAAATAGTTCATGGGTTCATAGTTGCTGATTAAGATATTTTTCAAATATTTTATTGGTACTTTCCCTCAGAAATCCTTTACAAAATATTTCTTATCTGAATTTCTCTCAAGGAACTTCAAAGACAGGAATCAGCTGACTCATTTACCTTGGAACTTCATCATCGTGCAGGGCTTATTTTCACATTCTATCATATTTCATGTGTGACGCGCTCATGTGCTTTTAATGGAAACGAATCTTGTCCCGAGTTGAGTTATGGTCCACCAACTGCTCCGTAAAGAACTGTGCGCTCACAAAACTTCTCGATGAGGAATGATGGCTATTCTAACTCTGCATTAATAGACGGTTGTTGCGTGTATTCTTGTTTCGAACGCGATCTGTTGTAACATCTTTGCCGCAAAGAAGCAAGATCGACCTGTCTACTGTTACCACATATCGCTCATTGGGAACAACATCACAAGTCGAAATTCTTGATTTTTCAGAAGTGATTTTAACCTTGAAAACTACTTGACAGAATTATGTAGTTTTGATCGAAAAAAGGAATCCACCCCATTGGTCAATTTGGAACGTACAGCTATGACGGTTTTACCAAAATACGTAGAACCAAAAGACGAATTTAACAGTGTGGATGAGTCAATTTTCCAAAATTTTGAGCTGTGACGTTGTTCTTCCCAATGAGCGATATGGCATTAACGATGTAACTTAGACTCGGTGCTTTTACCTCTGTACCTACAGTTAAATGCATTCTGTGCAGATATTAGTATTTTGGTTGTCAGTAGGTTTATTTAGCTATTGGGCGGAAATCTGTCTGCATTTTAAATAATACCTGATAATATTGTCGTCCTCAGTAAGAAATATTAATTTCTAATCTATTGAAGGAGACTGGCATCATGAAAATGAAGTACCGAATAATTACGGTCTACGTGGAATTAAAATGTGAAAGAGAATGCTAATATGTAACTGTTTTCCAGTGTTTGGGATTGATGAGTTTATGCAATTTCCTGGCGAAGAAGTGATAGCGTCCTGCAGATTGTGTGGTGAAAGCGTGACGTGTGTCCTGCTCTGGGACCGATTAACGCTCACATTAGTACGTCGCGAAGCCCTGCAATCAGCATGTCGAATTGCTGTTCTGAGTTCAAGGCTTCGTCGCTCTGCGAGACTATAAAACGCGAGTCTGTGCGAGGAGTCCTGAGCGAGCGCGTCTCGCACTTTCTGTAGCTCCGCGTAATGTTGAAATAGTTCAGCATTAAAGTTGGTCGAGTCGAATTCTGCGAATTACTCTGAAATTTACCTGCCTTGCTTCAAATGCATGTAAAGCGATAGCGCTAAGAATACTGTATTCGAAACACAAACGGTCATCAATATTCGAGTATTTAGGTGTACAACTTTCACGCGGGAAATTTTCACTGAAAACGACACGAGTGTCAGACCGATGTCATGGGGAGGAAAGATATATTTTCTGAAATTTTATAGGACTTAAGATTTGCGAGCATTCAGATGTGAATTTCTGTTTAAATTGTGTACGGCGATGTTTGGATTTTTTGAGTCATGTTACACAATTCCTTTACGATGCTGTTTTTCCCCGTTGATAATTGTATATACTAACTCTTGAACTCCCTAATATTGTATTACTTAATTTTACCTCAAGGTTATGTAATGCTCAGTTTTCTCGCAGGAAATATTGCATTAAATTTATTTTATGTAGAACAATCGTGTTTAATTTAATCTTGAACAAAGCGAGCTAATGTCATGTTTCCAAATGGGTAAATTTAAATTTGTGAAGCAACAACTGATCCTGAAAAAAAAAATAAAATACAGCATGGGAACGACACATGATTGTAACTCGTCTTCTTCAATTTGTGTTATTCATGAAATTTTAAATTGTATGTGTTCTACACGCCATAACTCAATTTGTGTTCTAATTTTATTTTTGAATCACCTGTACGTTTTGTTCGTTAGAGGTAATGTAAACTGTGTTAGAGAATAGTCTTATAACTAAAATTTCGACGAGCTTCAAAGGAATGACAGAAAACACAAGGTACAAAAAAATCGTTCTGAAATGAAACGATTGGGATTGTTAGAAGTTCATTTTCAATGCTCTGAATAAACAAATCGGCTTGTTCAGAGTTCAAAGACTAACTACATTCCAGAATAAACAGAAATTAAACATTTGAAACGAAAAATTACCAGTACAACTGTACAAAATGTATTAAATATCGTGACAAACCATTGAAAGCTTCACCGCCGAGTCGGAGTGCATTCATTTATTGACAGACGGTTTTGCAAAATGAGCACAAACTCGAATATGCGGAGATCAAAAGAATTTGAGGCAGCGTGTAAAAGTTTAATATCTTTACATGTGAAATAGTCCTTATTGAAGCAATGTTCTCTGATTAATAAAATAATCCTTTTCTTTTTAGTGACTTTTTTAGAAATGGACCTATTCCATTTATGTTTTGAATGTATTACGTAATTTTTGCCTCAAGTTGCAATGACTATAGCAATTTGGGCGCAGAGTCTCAGAAACGTGCGATTTTAAGGCCTCAGATCACACGTCGTGTTGACTCAGCTGTGTCAAGTGCCTCAAGCACCCCATCGCTGTTTATTGCGTGCATTGCGAACTTCCTGAGCGGTGAGGCTTTGGGAGCTTCGATGTCACCTGATAGCGCATCGTTTGATCTGCCGACCCGCTCTCCCCCTGTGTCTCTCCCTCCTCTTTCTCTCACTTCCTCTCGCAAGTGCTCTCAAATCTGAGGTGGATTTTAGGAACAATTCATCAGAGGCGCGAATTTTGGCCCGTCGTACAAGGCCAGCTCCAGTCTGATTGATTGTCGGTTGGCCTGTTCTTTCTTGCGCTGGAGTGAACGAGCGCCGAGGGAAGGATTTTACTGCTTCTCGTAGGTGCCAGCAAGCTCGCTTCGTGTTCCAACTGCATCTGCATCGTATTAAATCGATGTCTTTTATATAAATAAATGCCAGGTGACTCATAGAGTGAGATTTGTATCCGATTTCATACCAGAGTCGTGTTTTTTTTTAGAGATTCTTTACAATTTCCCTATCATCTGTCAACTGAGAGCAATTCATGGATTAGTTTCTAGTCATCGTCATTCTTATAAAGGCGGAAAAATGCGAGTGCGGTTTTGGGTGTAAATTCGCTCAGTAATTAGTTCGTGTGATAAACCATAAGTAGATTGGGGATTCTGAAACTCAACGAATACAGTTTATTATGGACTGTAATTGACTTCGGCAAACGCATAATTACAGTGCAAGCTGGACGTTTTGTAATTGTAACTAAAAATTAACTTCCGGTATCATGTACGCTGGTGTGCCCCAAATGCTGCATTTGCCTTTTCATGAGTGCGCCTGTATGCTCTTCATTTAACCTAGGCGCTTCATTGTCCATGGGCTGATTTTTGTATCTTTTTCTTGGACATACTTCTCTTCTGTGGACTGAACTGTTTGGCATTCAGGGCAAATATGATACACATCACTGATTCCGTTTCGGGCGAGGTACATTTATATTAGTGTATTATTAATTTTTTCTGCTCGTGTTGTGTGCTTTATTTCGAAACAGCTTGTTTCATTAATCTACCCTACCCTACTGGACCTCCAGGGGTAAGTTAGGTAAATTGAAATCCTTCGAGTTTGTCAAATTTCTCCACATTATGCAAACGTTGTAGGTGCAACTTGAATTATTTTACTTCAAGAATTTAGGTTTAGGTAGATCAATAAATGAGCCAGTACGTTTGATCCAATGTACTATAAGTCTCTAACTTTTTTATGGGAAAGTTACTTTTCTTCGAAGAAAAAAAAAGGTCTTTGGCCTGGCGTGAGTTCTGTGAAAGATCTCTTGTTCAACTTCAGACCTGCTCTCGTCACCTGCTCTCATTTGTTTGGCGCTCCACACAGTTGTAGCAGAAGTGGACCTGAGTTGGACCGAGTCCGTTCTAACTTAGCTTTTTTTCTGTGCAGAAAGTTTGCTTAACTTCGTCTGTCTCGCTGGAAGATTTACGAGCGATTGTCTGAAAAATTTTCTGAGTTCTTGAGAGTCTGAACAAGTACATTGCTGCCTATTGTTTGTCCTCTTGCTTTATTCTTTCGCATTGACGTGCTGTTCTTCTTAAATGCTCATCAGAAGTGGCCTGTCACGTGTCAATTTCTGGGGAATTTTGCTGATTTTGGTGAATTCTGGTTGCGGTCTATAATTTTATCTTCAAACTTCTCATCTTGTGATCTCTCCTCCCTCGTGACCTGATCAATTCTGATGAATGTTATAGAGCACTTTTTCGCGGCTCAATTGTCGAATTTTTTTAAAAAACTTTAGGCACTTCTTTCTCATTGCTCCCTCAGGGGAATGTAATATGGTATCTGTTAAATTAGCCCTCCTAGAGGACAGATGTTTGGAGGTCTTAATTAAGCTGAAGGTTAGGTAGGCCTTCTTTTTGTTCAATAGAAAAGCTTCTTGTTTTGTCACGGAACATTTTTTGGTTCATGGCGTTTTTTCATCATCTATTAAGTTCTTATTAAACTTTTACATGATTTCTTGAACGTATTTCAATCTTACATTTTCTATG
Organism: Platorchestia sp. MABIK; assembly: GCA_014220935.1. Taxonomy (NCBI): domain Eukaryota; kingdom Metazoa; phylum Arthropoda; class Malacostraca; order Amphipoda; family Talitridae; genus Platorchestia; species Platorchestia sp. MABIK. The sequence continues at coordinate 57,081 of JACJUY010001856.1, read as the reverse complement.
CGCAGGGTGTGAGGACTCACATTGTGCATAGATTCCTAGTTCCCTTATTCCATCCTCCTTCCTCCTCTGTGAACATCTCAGTTGTGATTAAGGAGGCTTGAACTCGCTTATCTGTAGCAATCTTTCTGCCTGAGAGTTGTTCTCAATGTACTCCACTTTCTTGTTCAACACGTTCGCGCGTATTGGGTCCTATACGTGCACCAATAGGTAAATTGCTCTTTCACGTACCGCTATCACTGAATGGGCTTTCAATTTTTTTTTTGCGCGATCTTTTCAAAAAATTACCATTATCTACGAGTTAAAATGTTATCGTAGAATTTATTTTTCATATTTCTTTGGAAGAATAAAAATGTATTTGAGCAGTTTAGTCGATTTCTCTCTTTTGCCATCTACAACCAACCAACCAACCGTTAACACCCGCAGAAGCGCGGTGTATGTGTTCAATTCGCACATGCCTTGCCCGTCTTCTGTCTGGGCGCGTATCCACTAAACGCCCCTGAGGGCTGCGAGATGGCGGCTCGCATTACGCGACGGGCCACCCGCACGCTGCCGCTCTCCTCTGCGCGCTGGTCTCGCAGCTCCCGAGCGAGGGTGTCGCTATCGCCGCGTCTCGCGGGCCGGATAATTGATCGTCTTGATCGGTGGCGGCGAATTTCACCGATTTTTTCGGTTGGATCTTTTCTTTTTCTTCGGTAAAGTGAGAGGCGAGAATTTCTCATTTGAGCCCACGAGAGTGATTTCTCCGAAAAAAAGAACGGGAAGATTAGAAATAGGAATTTTTTTGAGAGGTGTGTTAATTTTAAATGAATAGGGGCTACGCAATGATTTGAAATACACATTTTATACTGATACTTTTCAAGGTATTTAGGCATATGGTTTTTTTAAATGTCTATCTTTGAAGTGTTCTGTTTTCCGTGCTACAAAAGTTGGTAAGGCAGCATAGAAACTGTGACCGGCCGAGTTAGAGGGCAAGTTACCCGAGAATTATCGCCTCCTTGCTCAGCTGCAACGGCGCAAGTCCCATCGTTACTCGCAGCTTTTCCTTCTCAAAAATAAGAGATTCTTGGCGTTGCCTCCAACTAGGAAGTGCGGCCCTGGCGCCAAAAACCAAACTTGACGTCGAGGAACTTTAGCATCGAGGTGCGAGGAAGAAATAATGTCCCTCAGGCGCTTCATGTGCAGCCTCTTGCAGGCCAGGATAAGGTTTTTTTGTTTTATTCTGCTCGTGTCTCATGGACTGAACTGCGCTTGCTCCTCCTATGGTGGTAATGTGCTCATGAGCGCGTAGCTTGAGGACTTTGCTGTGAAGTTTGTTGGTACCGCCCTCGGATCTTGGTGTTGTGTCGTGTATCGGCCCTATACTGTCTCTGGGATCCCCATTATCGATGTTATTTTACGTCTTGTTCTTATCGTCCGACCTCATCAGTCTGTAAGTCGTCACAATTCACTAAGCTCTTCGATGAATTTGTATTGTGAGGAAGCGTGTAGTAATAATACAGCACTAGGACTGGAACATACATAGGTCATGTGGTGAAAGACGTTTTGTTCTTTTATAAGTTTGTAGCAATTTAATGGAAACTCCAACTTCTAAAGGAAATCTCCAAAATTTTAAATGAGGTATGTCTGCAAAAATACAAGGAATTGTTAAAGAAGCAATTTTTGAAGACTTAGGGTAAATATAAGAGAAAATGAAACTGAGACGAGCAAGTTTGTTTTGGGAATTCGGTAATAAATGAGGCCTCGCTGCTTCAAATCGGTCATAAATGCCACGTAAAAGCTCTTTAATATTATTCAAATTGCTAGCTCTTGTTTTTATGGGGAAAGCAAGTGAAAACTTCGCACATTAATGTTGTAGTTCGTAGAACACGGAGTTTTGTCTTCTTAAAAGCATAAAAATATAATGTAGGGAATTAATTTTAAGTTTTTCATCGGAAGAGTGACTTCAATTTACAATTGAATTTACAATGTCACGTTAATTTATTTCATCTTCGGCTTTTAGTTGTCAAATGGGTGAAAAATGAAAGTGCCATCATTTGCCTTGTGTTGAGTGGTAGAAGTTGAGTGGTCGTGCAGAAGGTGGCGACCGGGGGATCATCATAATTTTGAAATCCCTTCTGTAATCATCGGTTTGGTGTTCACTCTGTAGTGATGAGTTAATCGGTAATTCAAAACCAGGTGTGCATGTTAAGGAGCTATTAGGCCGCCAAGCTGTCGGATAGTGTAAAAATGTTCCGTAAAAGTGAACTCTCTACTGCCCCAGTCAAGTAGAAGGTCTGTTGTAAAGTTTTATTTCATTACTTGAGAACCTCGAACTGGAAGTGTTGGCACCACTGAGTTGTCAGTCATTAAGTGGTTTTGTTTGCATCTGTCTGTATAGTTTCTGGGAGTTTACTTCAAGTCTCACTTGTTTCATGTAGTTGTAGCACTGGTGATGTGCGGGGATTCTATGCTTAAAAACGTTAATTGATGCTCGTTCGTATTGATCCTTCCATGGGTTATTTTTAACTGTACTGAAAGAGTTCAGTGATCAGTTATCTTCTCAGGAGGATACTTGTATTGTATGTGTGGGAGTTAGCGCCCCAAGGAGGAAGATGTGAAATCCCGAGCTGATGGTCAAGCCGGCTTTCTTTTGTGGAAAAAATAGGTGTTCTATTTGCTACAGACCTTTTTTGGTTTACTGATGTTCTTTTGTCAGCCCTGTAACAATTTTATTATGTTTCACCTTGTTTCGTAATCTTCTTTCAGTTTTCTTGTTTCTATGCGCAGGTTGCGGAGAAAACTTCTTGTGCATGGGGACTCCGTTCCCTTAATTCTGTACTAAATGGGACCTTCCGCCTTCTCTTTGGAACATCTTTGTTGGGGTTTGGGAAGTTTCAGCTAACTTTAAATTTAATATAATCAAAGTAGTTACTTATTCTACAACTCAGCTTCCATAAGTGTTATTAAATCATGACGACTCGTAGGAGATTAGGGAACATTTTCTGTGTCAATCGGTACGTAGCTTGTGTCTTGGAGTCACAAGAAAGAATTTAGTTCAGACTGCCACTGCAGTCGTATTTCTTCTTCACTGTATGGGGAGTGCAATTAGAAACTTTGTGTCACTGTTCTGGAGATTCAAAAGTCACGATTTTTCGCGAAGTTTCGAAATATTGCAGTCCTGAAGCATTTTTAATTACACACATGAAGCGCTGTCATAATTCACTTATTCAGCGGTCGCTTCCGACTGGAGAATGTTCTGCATATGCGAGTGGGATGAGGCTGCTCCTAAATCTGGATCTTTTACGGCAAAACTTGTGACAAAAATGTGGCTCTCTCGGCGTTATCTTTCTTTGATGATGAGGAAGCTCATCTTAACGAGTTTTAAAGTGTTTCCACAGCAACTCATATCAGTTCCCTTATTAACATTGCCTTGCCTCAGCCTCAAACCGAAACTTCCGAAGAGTCGCGCGACTTTGGGAAAGTTCCAGTCTTAAATTTCCGAACATCTTCTCGTATTTCCATTACCTGTAATCTATAGCATCTTGCATCTTTTCCATCGTACCGTTTCCTCACGAAGGTTTTTGAATTAGTTTACTGGAATTTATGTTATCTTAAATAGACGAAAATAGACTTCGACGTTAATGTGTTCGTGATTTTTCCGGGGTGTCGGTATGATCCAAAATGAAATATTGATGATATCCTTAATTTCGATATCGGCGTATCCATGTAGGTGTTGTATGTTGCGCTTTTTATTATTCTTGCTCTCTGTCACCGTGTGTATGAGTTTTATTCTGAAGGGACAGAGCGCCTAGTTTGATACTATGCAACACTATCTCGTAGCTAATTATCAGAATACGGTCGTATTGAATGTTGAAGATTTTTGGGTCTCACAGGGTTAGTTACGAGGTTTCTCATTGCTTCGTGGAGTGGATCTTCCCTGGACCAGATCTACCTCTAGCTCAAGATGCAAATTCTAACGACGGCTTCCAACAGTGCGCATCATTGAAGGCCCAATTACGCGGCACTACCGAATTTAGGAATTCCCATTAGATTTCTAAATTAATTGTAGTCTACCGTTAAGACGAGAAAGTGCGCATTAGACAGACGATATCTTCATAGGTTGTATCACTGTGAAGTTTCCGCTGTAGTAATTGTGCGATCTCCGAGTTAAGTAGAATTTCGGGATGGTTGAGAATTTTTTTAGCCTGCCTGCGGAGTATCGTTGTGTTCATTTACGGCAACGACGGCAATATATTCCAGGTCAGTGAAGTTAGTTACAGCATTGCTGTACTTTCCATCAAGGTGCACGTTTTGTACGAGTTGTTCATTTTTAAAGTATTTCTAAACAATGGTCTTTCGAATTTATTTCTGCTGCATTTTCTTATTTCAGAACATCGGCGCTAAGTGTGGGTGTGCTGTATGATGTTTGTTCAAATGTTTGAGTTTAAATATTTTTTCCATAATGTTAATTATATGCATCTGATTCCTGGAAGGCAAAAATTTGAAAGTCTTTATGTCTCCGCAACTGACTGCGTTTATTTCCCGATAAAATCGAGTACGTGAAAAACGTTTTGTTGTTTCATAATTTCAATTTTATAAATCATTGTGGCTAACAAATCTTAGTTTCTTTCTCTTCTACGTTTCAAATTTTTGTTCCTAAATGCACAGCCTTATAATTTTTTAAACTCGTTGAGCTGAAATCGATATGCACCTTGGGCATTCATTCTGCGTTCCCTTAACTCCATACTAAACGATGCCTTCCACCTTTCTCTCTTTCGAACGCCTTTGTTGCGGTTAGGGAGGCTTAAACTAACATTTAATCAAGTTTAATCTGAGCTGAAATCGTACACTAAACAAGTTGGGTTTTCGCTGTTATGCTTTCTAAGTTTTTTTTTCAGGGCAAACATGTCATTCCTAGTCACTCCAAGCTTCTGTCGATACTGGGTCCAGACTATTTTTGTGCTTCGAATTACGAAGCTAGACTTTAAAGATCTTCTGACGTCGAATGGCAGACGAGTGTTTTCACTGATTTAAAGATTTGTTGTCGAATCAAAATCGGTCGATTACAAAAACGTTGGTTTGAAGCGAAATCGAAGTTTTGGGTTTCCAAATTTATGAAGTCTTAGATAGCTTAGGTTCGTGTTACAACCATCACGAGATGAGTGTTCTTGGATCTTTTTACTTCAAAAGTTGTCTGTCAGTGTCGTCGATGTTGTAGGAGTATTTTATCCGTTCTGCTGGTAGTCAATGACCGTGCCTAGTTCCTATACTTCCGGAATTTTTTGATTAAATTGTGATCTGTTGTTTACACGTTGAAAGCTGATATTTGTTCGCCCTTTAGTATATTTTACAACATCCATTTCATAGAAGCGTATGTGTCCAGGTTTGATGGTTGTTTTGAAATAATTTTTGGCTTGTTTATCCCCCGCATCAGGGTTTGTATTTAAAACCCACCCACTCAAACTAAAAATTCATAATTAACCCCCCAAAAGCCTTCGGTATGTTTTGTGCATCAATATGTGTTGTTTGTTTTTTCAGTATAATTACACGTCAAGTCACTTAGGAAACGCCAGACATTTCTTGATTCTTATGTTTACACAACAATTTTTTCAAGAATGAATTGGAAATGTGTAACCCAATTAATTCGTAGGTGCTAAGTTATGCTAATTAATTTGATATCATGAATCATTTTCTAACATCACATGGCTGTGAATTTTTACGAGCCTTAAGGCATTGTCAATACATACTCTACTTTACACGGTGCTCCTCACAAAACGAAGTGTTGAAAATATATGTTCCATTGAACTGGAACTGGCTATGTACGCGTGATGAACCTGCACGACGAATTTGCACAAACCTCCTGACGACCATTTCTATGTTTGTTGAATTATCCTCTTCCAGTTTCCTGATATAGAGAACGAAAGTAGGTCACTCATCAGTGAAATACCTCAATATACGTACAACCTTCATTTACCTCTCCGCTGTATCATTCTGATGGACCGAGAATCAATCGATTATCTCAGACGCTTTAGTGTGGGCACATACATTGCGCATAGATTCTGCATTCTCTTACTTCCATACTAAATAGTGCCTCCCTCTTTCTTCCCTTTGGAACACCATTGTTCGGGTTCTTCGGGGTAGGGAGATTGACACTAACTTATCTAATCTCTGGAGCTTAGTAAAGTTAAATCATCGCGCTCCGGATGTTCACTCCTCTACGAACTTTGGCATGGCTGCTTTATTAACGAACGAAATAAGGCACAAAAACTTTGTTACTCTAACTTTGAAATTCGAATATTTTCAGTTGCTTTTCTTGCCTCCGACGAATTAGTTCTCTCCTTTTTATCGGACATTCAGAAAAATATAACTGAATTATTGAACATGCGAGACAGGAACGCGTGGCATTATTATCATGAAATGCTTTCAAACACTTGCTTATACTCTGATGCGTTGTATTTTCTATTACATTTTAAATTATATTCACTCATGTAGCGAGGGCCACTCATGCACTGAAAATACTGAAATTATTGTGAAACGATAAAGAAACGAAAAGCTCCTAAGTCTAAAAATTCGAGAAATCTCCCAGTATGTTTTTTCTTAAAAAAAGCTTGTTCTTTGGGCCTACAATACCTTTCAATGACACGATTCTTATGCAGAACATGACCAAACAAAAGGTTTGAGGATGCGATTTGCAATGAAAAGTTGACTTGAATTGTTTGCTTTATTATGGTTGATTTTCAGTACTACCATGCTTTATAAAGTTAAGGTGGTCTTCTTATGTGCGAATCGTTGTAGGTCTGAAAAAAATGTGAACTTTCTGGAGCAACCTATATTAAAATTTACTCAATGGCGTTGATGTAAGGTGCTGTTGGTATGAGGTGTAGTCATATGTTCTCATTGAAATGGATCAATACAGTTCATTGACCCCAACACTATCGACTCGCACTTTCTCAGACACTGCTGTGATACTGGCCAACCTAGACAACTGTCCAGACTTCGTTTCTCTCACCGCATACTCGACTACCTCTTTTCACCGCACCCTCACTCGGCTCTTGGAGCAGTGGCATTCATCAGCCGTTTCTTAATTAACGCGTCTGCTATTGTCCATCAGTCGTTATTTTTACGGAGTGCACTGGTCTGGTCGCTTGAATACTGCGAGAATTAGTGTTCTCCTTTGGGAATCGATACGGTTGCTTTCTTTCAGCAGTCTTTTTTTATTTCCCGGCCTTGAGAGATTTTCTTGTGACAATCATCCCTGTTGTATCATCTAATATTATATTAATACACCGTGTTACATTTTCACACTTCATGGAGAGTATAAGGGCAATATTCCGCATATTGTATTCGATCCACCTTGGTTGACTCCGATCTCTGTTCCTTCTGATGAAGCTCAAAACTTTGCTGTCCTCTGTAGCAAGTCTGCCAATATTCGGAGTTTCTCCCTGATGTTCGCGTCTGATTTTTTACCAACTGATTTAGCTGCCTTGGCTGTGATAATCTGTTCCGGATTTTATCTTTCAGCGATATGTTGACTTTTTGTTTATTTTTTAAGGCTTTTCTTGCGTCTTCGTGATCGTGATTAACGTCTCAGTGCCGTCTTGATAGTTTTTAGTTCTTTCCTAAGATGTTGCTAAACTTTTACGCACTTATATTGCTAAACTGCCTACCGCGAAATTGTATTAGGCCTGTTGTGCGTTCAAGTTTTGGTTTCAAGCAATTTACGTACGTATGTTATTTTTTCCCTAGATGATAATGCTCGCCTCATTTTCTGAAGTGCTCGTCAGTGTTTATTTCGAAATTAAGCATTGAAAGATTCCTGTCAGTTTTAAGAAGCTGTCAATTCTTCAGAAATTGGAAGTAAAGTAAACATTTTCCTATTTTCCGTAACGTTCGTTCCTGCATTTGACTAACACTGAACTATCAACTCCAACCTCTTGTTAACTATACTCTTCCTCACTCGCCATGCATTTATTCTTGCTTCCTAACTATAAAGAACCGCTGCCCTCCTGACCCATTAAGGTAACTTTTTCCACGCATTCTTAACTCTCTTCAACTCTAAGAACACTCCATTACGCTCAGTATCTTGCCCTCCTAATGCTCTTTGTCCGGCTCCCCGTCCAGAAAGATATGTCAAGGTTCTCTGTTATGTGTTCTTCTCTTCGTTAACTCCCGACTTCCTTCTATATTATTTTCCTTTTACCGTCAACGTCATAAACTTTTATCGTCTCCAATGTTTTTTGAGATTGAGAGACGATCATTGCAAACGGAAATAAAAGACGAGCATTTAAAATCATCAGTTGGAAGGATTTAAAAACTGAGTAATTGAATTCTTAGCGCCGATCAGCGATGTGGAGTCATTCATTGAATTCAGGAAATTTCTAGTCGTGTAAGTGAATTGTTGGAAGTTTGAATTGCTAGGAGAAGTTTTATCAGTAATCTTGAATTCATTAGTTTTCACTCATAGTTTTCCCCAATTCGCAAACACATTAACACGTTAACTGCGGTGGTTAAACTGAAGTTCAATATTCAATTCAAATTTAAAGTCAATTGTGGTAATCTACTTTGAAAATAGCAAACATTAACTGGGTCGGGCCTTCATTTAGCTTTCATTAACTATAAATAAAAAATGAGTTGGTGACTACAGGTCGGTCAGCAGCACTACGAAAATCACCTAAGTGACCACCGGTGGGTCACTTCGCAGAAAATGTGTTAAGTCATTAATCTATTCTAATAAAGGAATACACCAGCATTGCTGGAAGCGGTATCATTCATATTAAAAACAGTGATGTTCTCAAAGATCAGAACGGTAGTCAAATGTTAGGAGAGTCATTATCAAAGAAAAGTTCCGCGTTTCCAGGCCCTGGCCCCCTGCTGCGGATGCGTTTCGCCACGACCAACGAGCAACTATTTTGCAAGTGTTCGCATTTTATTGTGGTCCTGCGGAGCTTATGCTTGTGATGTTTGCGCTTCTGTAGTATGTTCTGCGAAGTTGGAACCTCTCGTCTCGTGGAAGACTAAGGAAGTATTCCAGAATGCCATTTGTCTTGGTTTTTCAGTTTCATTTTCTCACCAGCGTGGGCGCCAATTTAGCAGAATGAAAGTTCTTTAATTGAAGGTGAGAAGCAGTTGGGGACTGAGTTAGTGTTTTGCGGTAAACACGCAACGAAATGCTTGTATTATCATTCAGAATGCCACAAAAACAATTTAGGTTTCTCAAAAAGGATATTAGCATTTGTTGGCACGAGAGCTTCTCTAGGCATAAACGCCAAAATGGAACAAAATTAAATAACTGTCAAGGTCCTTTTTAAAATTACTTGTTTTGTTAGTATAATTCTGTTTCAACTAGTTTACATGTTGATGTGTATTAGAGAAGCGCGATTGGAAGTAGCATGTACATAGCTTACCTTCTAATAGTTGCTTTTAACATCAGCTGTAATTTCGTTTCTCTGACACCTACCAATAAGTTGTTCGAAGATGTAGATTTACAGAAGAGGCGCTCTAATTCAACTAGAAGACTCTGTATTTGCCTGCGAGGGTACGATCATGGTTACCAGTATTGCTCACGCAGCCTGATGTTTCTGCTTTTTCTTGGCTTTACGCTTTCTTTTATTCTGCGCGCGCTGAAGAAAAGAAGAGTGAGGGGAGGTGGGCAGGCTGCTAGAAAGGCGTAGCGGCTGTCATCCATCAGTGTGACTGTAATGAGCGGACTTGAGGCATCACACGGCCGTCTCCTCATTAATAACACCTGGCCATCACCACCCCTGTTTAGCGACCTCCATTGATTCTATGAGCTTGCACTTTAAAATCACCTCTATTTTAGTATGGTGTAATAAAATCATTAGTTTGATGTCTTGAGACTACCAGTGTTTGCAAAATTAATCTTTTCTGCATCGTAATCTCAGTTGTTATGGAGAGAAAATTGGAAAAGCGTCGTTCATCTATTAAGAATATTATTTTTGTTTACATCGGAATTGTACGCGATTAGATCTAAGTACAATTATGTGCGCTCGAAACGAGTTTATTTCAGAATTAATACATGTTTGAGCTCTCGGAATCTGCGCTGCTTGTTTATTTTGGTATTTTCCGAAACTAAATTAAAATTTAAGCATTTATGCTATTATCTGGAAGTTACTTTAGTTCAGAGACTGCAACATTAATGATCTCGTACGTTCTGTGTCAAACGTCTAACTTTTGTTATATTTATATAATACCGTTGCTCCTTTTCAAGGCTAAGCACAAATTTCATGTCTTCCGAATTACCTGTTTTGAGATAGCGGCATAAGAATTGTCTAATGTTGGAGTGTCGCTCGAGCTGACATCTCATATCGGCTAGGAATTGTTGAGGGGAAGTGCTGGTTGTTCCTTGATGTGCCGCACTCGGCTTGCATTCCCATGTGGGGACGCTTGGTTTAGTTCGCTGCTTCTAATTTTCTTCGTGAAATGTCAAGCAAAATTGCGTTTGTAAATATGTAATGATTAAACTGTGTCAAATTCCTGTGAATGCATAATCATGTTAACTTGTTTTTTCATTATTTTTAGTGTTGAAGTGGAAGTCAAAGGGGACGACTCTTACTCGCATAACACATGTATCGATCGATTCTTGTTGAGCTAAATTCTGAATCATGGCATGTACTCGTATTTGAACCTCGAACTAGACGTTTTTTAAAACATCGTTTAAGATTAATGGCTTCATGTGGGATTCGTTTCGAGTCCTGGAGTTTCACATGCAGTGGCCGAACGAAGTTTTAGTTTTAAAATTTCATGTAAATAAATACGGTTTAGTTGGGGCGCATGGTAGAGGGAATGCGTTGGCTGGAGTTACGAGTTGGTCACGTGACCCAGCAGAGTCTTTTGGTGGCACGATGTCATTAAGTGATGGCGCTCACGCTCAACCAATAGCGTCATCGATCCCGACGTCGCAAGCTGCTATTAGCTGAGCGCCGCAGAGTGCGGTCGCCTGCTATGCGCCCTGTGCTCACAGTTGGTCCAGTCTCACGTAGCTGGGTGACTTCTGCTGCAGTGAGAGCCGCATTAGCTGGCAGGGTTTGAGTAATTTGAGGGCTGACATTGGGCTCTTCCAGTCCAGGCATGATCAGCTGTTGGTGTTAAAGTATGGACGTCCACTGTATCAAATTTCAACTCAGGGTCTGCTCCCCAAATGGTTGAAAAGGAAATAATGGGGTCATTGTGTCGATGATTTCGCACAACTGCTTGTTGTAGGAAAAAAGCCGTAAATGAAGCTGCCAGTCTGCTTACTTCAGCTTGACAAATGTTTACATTCTGTGTATTAATTAAAGTGTTTTATGGTCAAGCATCGATATTTATCCTAATACTGCGCAAAATGATAGGATTGCAGTGTTATAAACTAGCTCATGTGCTCTTGATGTCACTTTGGTAAACTTTGGACAATATTTAATTTTTCCATTCAAATCAAAGAACTAATACTAAGGAAATTTTTATTCGAAAATGCTCAACCATTTCAACAGTAGGATATTATCAATCTGGCCAAAAAAACATTTTTTTTAGTTTCACGGATGCAGCTCATCATAGGACCTAAAGTACTTGGGATGATCTCGCGCACTGTGTAGGTTTTATAGCAGCTAATGTCTAAATTGTAGATGAATGGTGTAGTTGGAATTTTTCAACAGAACTGAGATTACTTACTCTGACAGGGTCACCAGACAGGCAGTTTTCTGGTCAAAATACTAAGTTTTTTTTGTGCTTAAATTTTTATTTGGAAAACGACCAAATTATGTAGGACTAATTTTGGCGAGATCGAAGACAATCTGACAACTCTGCGTGTTAGCGTATCTATTTCATCAATCGAAGTGCTTTTTGGCGGTCAGCACCATACTTCATTACTTATCTAGTGATTTTCCAGTGACTCTGCAACACTGAATATTTTTTAATGTTTCTACGTATGGGACTGACTGTAAAAAAAATTCCCGCTGAAGTAAAAAATAACATATAGTCTTACCTACTTATGTTATGTGCTGAATTCATTTCTCAGTGCTTACAAATCTACTCATGTTCGGTGTATTTTTCTTATTCAGGGTAACGAATTGTGGGCTAACACATGAAGCTTTCATCTGACCTTAGCTCTAAAGGGATTGATTCTACCAGAACATTTAAAGAACATTTTTTGTAAATTCTTTTGTACTTTTATGGCTCCTAATTGTCGATGTTTGAGATCGACATGATTTTAGAGTTCGCAGCTTGCTTACTTTTTTGACAGTGAGAATAAAGCAATCATAATTGTTCGTAGTTGCAGAATTTCTATACTTATTTTTAAATTGAGTTGAGATCGAGTACTCGAGCGCGTGTTCCCAGTTCTGAACAGTCAGTGAAAAGTGGAAACAGAATTCAAATAAATTCCCTACTATAACACGTGTTCAACGGTGCTCTGGGATTCGCCAAATCCTTTCACACTGGAAGCTTAATCCGTACCCTGAGGAGCGCTTTTTACTCATAAATATTTTTCTGATGATGATTGAATTTGTACACTAGTCCGATAACGCTTCATCCCTCGTTGAATTTATTTCAGACATTGCTGCACAACGACTGCACTCGATCATGGCTGATGAAGCTCATTATGTGGCACTCGAGTGCGTCGTTCGCACTTGGTTAGGAACGTCCCACGCTGATTTCAAGAGAAATTTGCGCCTGTGCTTGTGCATTTTTGCTCGTGTGTGAGGGAATGCGAGATTTTCGTTATGTCATTGATACTAAACGGTCATGATGTGCGTGTACGTCTTCGTCACATGTTAGCATATACTGAAATTCTTATTACGATTGTGAACCACTTCTCTGGTTTAATGAACTAGATGGAATACGACATTGGAGTGAATTTTGAATCTTACGCTCATTCTCGTCACAACTGCTTCTTGGATTATTTATGGACATAGCTGCCCTCTTCTTAACAAGCAGCGCTGGTTTGTGTATTACACGTATTACTGAGTTTGGGTTATGTTTTTTTCCAAATTGTTTTGACCTGCTATATTTGTCACCAAACACAGTAACGTTCCTAGTCTCTCCCTACGTACACCATTCCCTTGAAAAAATTAAGCCAGTCCATCACAAGTAATGAATTCGAAGGTGATGTTATGCGCAATTGTTAGCATTTGCTATCAATAAGCTTCAAATTTTAATGTCAGCATTCTTGGAACAGAATGGTAAATTACGGTTGTTCTGCGACAGGCAGTTACGAAATACTAGCAAAATATATATAGAGCATTCAAAAGTTTTTGTCTTCAAATAAACGAACGCTTTATTTATTTAATCTCTGACTATGCATGCCTGGATCAAAGGGGAAAAATGCTATTTTTCTGGCTAAGTTTCCTTTACTTTTTTTGTACAAATGAAGGGTTCGCGCAAGTCGGTGATTTTCTTTACGTTTTTAATGGATTTTTTGTGTTCGCGTGCAGGTATGGCGTGAGCAGGTAGCCGCCGGGGCGATACCAGATGCCGACTCTAAAGAACCTCTCGAAATCCGTGAATATTTTCAGGTAAGTGCTGCGATTTGCAGCTAAGTCAAATTTTACTGGGTCTGCTTCTGCTTGTTCATTGTAAACTACAGTCGATGGTTGTGAAGTCGAAATCCTGGATTTTATTTGCTTGGAACTCAGATTGTGTGAGTTTTTAGTATTATTTTCCTGGTTAAGTGCCGTAGTTACAACGGATGCGATTTGAGTTGTCGTACTCGTATTGTGTGTTGCGTGATAATTTGTTGACTGGAATGGAAGCCATCCAGTTTTTACAGAACCAAAGCTCTACTGTTGAAATAAAAGTAAAAATCGAGGGGCTTCGTGACAGTGATTTTGAACTAACTGCATATTTTTTTCTTCCTATTAATGGTATTTTTTGTATTCCTAAGGTGACCGAATTCTTCTAAGCTTCACTTTCGTTTTGTAGCCCGTGCTCAGACACTAACTCTGTGTTCTCGCTAATGTCTTGAAAAAGTCTTCGGCTTGGCTAACTATTAGTTCCTTTTTTTTTGTTATTGTACTGTTTGATTAGATTTATTTAGTTGAAGTCTCCTCTTTCATGGAAGTAGCTAACATGGTTGATATAAGTTACACATTTGCCTCTCATGTATAGGGCGCTTGGGTCATTTTATGCTCTCGGTGATTAAATTTTACAGCTGGATCATTGTCCTCATGGTGTGGCGCTCCAGGCTTCGATGCATGGTCTAATGAACTCTTGTATGTGTTAACTTGCTTTAAAAATATTTGTATGTCACATCTACGGCATGAGTCTTGGTCGCACGGCTCGTTCCTAATTCCATGCTTAGTATTGTCGTTGGAATTGTTCCGTCTTCAGCTTGGGGGATTTTAAGTAAACGTCAGGTTTCTATATTCTATCGTGGTTCATGATGAGATCTTTAGCTGATTTTATCATTTTCATGTTCACGTCAGGAAAACTTTTAAATGTTTTGGACTCCTTTCAGAGAGCATTGGATAGGCAATAGGGTTAGATTAGTTAGGTTTGTCTATTCAATGCTATGAGTACTGACGCTTTCTGGGGACATACTGTTCTGTTACCTCGGCTATAGATAGCCCTTTGGGATTTTTATCTCTCGCGTCCACTTTACTTATTTCAGTTTTTATGCTTTGTTCAGCATGTTTTTTTCTTTTCTCCCTTATATTTACTAACCAGCTGCTTCTATGCGTAAGACATCATTTGTGAGAACGTACTCGGGGCATAGATTCTCCGTTTTCTACAGTCCATACTGAACGGTCCTTTCTTTTCGCGTCGTTTACATCGCCTTTACTGGGGCGTCTTACACTAATATAAAAATTCCTTTTTTTTTGTCAGATATACTATATGGTATTCTCAGTCTGTCACGTTCGTTCCAAAAATTTTTTTATAAACTTGAATTAACGTTTCAAAGTTCGATAGAAAATCTCCATCGCACTTTTTTACATTGCTCAAGCTGTACTTGGAAATAAACGACGAATTCGACCGCTTTTTCGAAAAAGTGGTTATTCCTATCGGGTTTTTCTTGCACCTTGTTCTCGAGGCATGATTTCTGCTTCAGCTTATGATAGGTGGAGTAGGACGATCCGTCCTGCCAGAATTGTTAAGAGCTAGTCAATCTCAATTAGCGTCGGATAATTTATGAGCTGCATCGGTTTGGCGAGCAAAATCGGTGAACTTCAAATAACAGATATGCCAGATAATCCTTGCGGCGGTCAGCGCAGGTACTGTATCATTTTGCTGATTTATGAAGGATTTTGCTTGGGCGGTGGCGCGTGTGCGGTAACTGTGTGGTCGATCTTGGAGCTTCCGATATTGTGCTGTGTATATGTGTTCAGCCGTGAAATTCTTTTTAAGTTTGTGAAGCCTTTATGTCAAGTGTGCCTTGTGTGAGCACTGAGGAAAATGATTTTCGTTTTATTCAATGGTTTTGCGTTTTCCAGCTGATATTGTACGTTAGGCCCATATCACTCAATCATCGAACGTTACGCTTCTTAAAGGTATTAACTATAGGTGAAGAGAGAAGAGAGTTACTTCTAGGTTGGTCATACTCGTAATTCAAAATTACTATCTTAGATTTTTTCTCGTTTAGACTTGTGACGAATAATATGAAAATAAATGTTTATAAAAGGTCTTTTTAGTAAAAAA
Source organism: Platorchestia sp. MABIK (assembly GCA_014220935.1). Classification (NCBI taxonomy): domain Eukaryota; kingdom Metazoa; phylum Arthropoda; class Malacostraca; order Amphipoda; family Talitridae; genus Platorchestia; species Platorchestia sp. MABIK. The sequence continues at coordinate 41,478 of JACJUY010001856.1, read as the reverse complement.
CTGTGTTAATCGCTGCCACGAGGGTTGTATGAGGAGGCTTTGTTTCACCATCCAGGCCTGTGCATGGGAGCGTGAGCATGGGTCACCACGTCTGTTTGGGTCTCAACACTTTGGTTGTCGGCGGAGACCATTAAAATGTCTCATAAATTGCAGAAGAAAAAGAATAAAAAAGATAAATCATGCTACATATGTGCAAGAGAGCGGAGAAAAGGTGACTAAGTATTGGAGGTGCCCTTAAGAAATACGTACTTGATGGCTTTTATCTCAGTCGTATGGAGGAAATATGTATATGCATATTGGTTATAGGCTGAAGAAAAATAGGGAGATAACTAGCGTGAACATTTTTCTTATCAGGTACTTCATGATATGCTAAAATATCCCGACCTGTCTGCTGAATTAATGGCAGAAAATCTACAATGCTGAAATGTGTCGGGTGAATTAGATGAAGTTGTCTGGATTTATATTATCATCAATTATTTGAAGAGTATCTATATGATAAAAATGTAGTTTGAAATATCTCAAATTAGAATAATGAAGTAAAATTTTTTCATTATTGTGCACTCAAAATTAAGACGGGGATAATAAATAGAACACATTCATGCTTACAGGTAGAGTGTGTATCTCCTTTACTCGCCATTGCTTTTACTACCGTCGTTGTAAAAGAAACATTGTCCGGAGACATTTGTCTTTCTAGGGTTAAATTCGAAAACTAATATCGGAATAAAAAATTGACAAAATGAGCATCGATCCAAACGTGGCATTAAAAAGTAAAGAATATTATGTGTAGGATGCAATCATTGTGCGCCTGGTTTTCTAAATGCGTTTGTCTTCCGCGGGTTAACGCATATTGTGATTGGTGTGGGAAAGTCTGCGGTTTTTGATTTCGTATTTCAATAGCGAACGTCAGTAGACAGGAAATTCGCCGGCCAAGATTAGGATTTCTGAAGGTTCATAATTGATGTAATATATCAATTTGCATTTGCGAGTTCTATACAAAGCGATCGTGTAAAACGATATTATTGGGAGAGAATAATTTCGTAAGTTCTCAACCGTATAATGCCCCATGTGTATCGTATTTAGCGAAAACGTTCTGGCTCAAGATCACGGAAAATACGAAGAAAAATGGGTCATGGAGATGTAAGTCTGCGCTTACAAAACACCCATGACTCTACCTCCCATTTTACTCGCATCCACATTATTCTTGCTCACACCCCACCCCATTCAACTACTTTCTCTCTGATTCTTCAGTCAATAATATAGCCACACCCTCTCTTGCATGTCCCTTACGCACCCCAGATATTCTTCCACACACACACTCGCAAACATCAACTCACCACTACCTTTCAACTTCGCCTCGCTCAGGGCCAACACATCCATCTTCCGACTCATCATCATTCTTCCAATCTCTTCTTTCTTATTCTCAGTCGCTCTACTTCCACACCCCCTTACATTCATAGATCCTATTATTAGGGTTTGAGGGGTTTTTCGTCTCCTCTCACCCCCTACATTGGGCTGCTGCCTCTCGGGGAAAATCCCTACAGAGGAGAGGATTCCCAGTCCCCTCGCTCCGTCCACTTTAGTCGCCTCTTACGACACGCAGCGGACTACGGTGGGAGAATTTTAAGAACCACCCCCACCCCTACAAGGGGTAAAATTAGCGAGGGGCGATAAAGTCTCTTGGACAAACATATTCTGGTGAAATATGATAAATTTTAATACAATTCCCAATGTTTCTTTATTTACATTGCATTTGGTTAGCAGTAGGTATGCTTCATATGTCGAACATTTTGTGTGAGGTTTGAAAAACATGCTGATTGAAGTTATTAAACTATTTATTCTCTAGTGTGCTATGCCTAAGTTGCGCTCAGCTAATTTGACTGTTGTGCGTGGCTACGATTGTGTTGGTCGGAAAATATCCTGATAATAAAAATCCCCCAAATTGACTGACTTGCCACGGACAGGTCGGTAAATTGTAACTAGGTGTTTTTCCGAAGGCAATCAGATTTTAAGTCAAAGAGAGGAGCTTGGGAGTTGCCAATAATAATGTAGTTAACGCCAAGCGTTGTCTTTTATTTGTGCCTTATAATTTAAGCATCTGTATTGAGATGAAAACTTCAAAGAGCATTTCGCTTTTGTAAAACATCATTACCGGAAAGAAAACTCGCGAGCTGCTTTCAATAGCTGTAAGCTTAATGGAAATATTTGTGATGACGGTAAAAACAATAGTCACGACATTTGCTAATGAGATAATTCGTTTAAATTCAGGCCAAAGATTAAGTCTGCTGAGTCCAATTATTCCTGAACCTTGAGTAAGCCTCATCAGTCCAATTAATTCATGTTGATGAAGAAATGCACGTTCTGACTGAGATAAGTCTCCTCGCTCTCTACGATTTACGTATTGCTTCAAAGATTTAAACCTCTTGCATTACATAGTACGGAGTCAACAGCTTTTTATTTTTTTCCAAGAATTCATTGATTGACATTTTCTATATATGATGCAAATAAACAAGTTTTTCCGACAGTACAATGACTGTTTCTTGGTAATTTTTTGCCCAGCGCTGCAAAAGGAATTCTATTACCGAGTTCATCTTCCTAGTATATTATGGATCACGGCCCTAATCCCTGGAGCTCAGAAGGGCGGGCCAAGAAAATATATGTACAGTCAACCTACGAGATTTTTCTACCCAAATTTGGCAAGTGAATAAAAGCGGCTCATGGACCCGAAGTTTTGAGCCGCCGCAAGAATGTCGTCAACGCATCTCGTCTTGTTTCGTGGGCACGCAGTTTTGCTGAGCTACCAAGTCATTACCCGCGTATATTGGATACGGACGTGTTCCCTTATGTTCGGCCAGGTTTTTATTTTAGTGCCCCACAAACATGGACGTCTGGCCGCAATGTCGGTATTTTTTTTTGTTGGGGGCGACTGTGCCTATCTCGGCCGGTTGTGTTACGCTCCTAACTTTTGATGACTTCAACTTCTGAGTAGACTTCAGAAATTCCTAATTTATTGCCTCTAAGTTCCGCTAGGACCGCTGGCTGCTGCGGGCGCAGCTCTAGGTTAGACTGATCACGTTCTCGTTCGCCTGCGTCGGCCAAGTTATTGGACATTTGTTCCAGCTCGCCAGCCTGTGAGTTTAGGCCAGGGCTTGTTCTGTTTCGTTTTTTTCTAGGGTTGATTGAATGTATTTGTATCAGCTCGCAGGTGAACTTTTTCTGAGGGATGTTGAATTGTTTTTTTGGGAGACCTGAATGACCTTTAGTGTCTCTAAAATTTCTTCTTCAAATTAGGTGAATGAAAATTGTATCGCATCTTCAGGTGTTACAGATAATCCTCATTTTTCTTGCATTCATCGTTGCTCTTGTTAAAATATAAGCTATATCTTGTAGAATAACTCTGTTGGAACCATTCTGCTGTACGTGCTGGTGTTAAAAGTTCGTAGCCATTTCAAATGCGCAATTGTTTTATGTCCAGGTTTCCTTCCCCTGATGGAAATCTGAATAACATCGTCGTTTTGATGATGTTTAGTCATTATTTGCTCAGAGTGACGTTATGTTTCTTTGAATTACATGTTCAGTCACGATGTGAAT